>JAQGAK010000835.1:0-50695 GCA_034696945.1 Lipothrix lubbocki | reverse complement strand
AAGCATATGATCCCATCACATAAAATCGTACGTTTCAGATTGTAGCCTGTCTTTGACAGGCTTTGCAACTAGTATGTATTATATTTTTGTAGGTGTCACTGTGTACACTCCTTCTACTTTTCAGAACCAATCACATGTAATCGCCATGTTTGAATCGGGGGCGGGAGTGGAAGTTGTGGAGAACAAAGGACATCTAACGGCAAGGGTTTACTTACCCATGACTTTCCTGGTAAATTCTTAACAAATCAGTACCCAATAATTAATGAATCTTAAACACTTAGGCTAGGGGCAAAGCAAAGAACTACTTTATTTTTGAATGTGTATTATTCGTTCTATTTGAAATTGTAATGTATCCACAATCTGTAATCTTGTGCATCGACTAATAGAACCAGACCCGCGGATTGTTCGGCAACTGGAGCGGAATCATTGACGACGACTTTGTACTTCCGGGTGGATCTTCTGGTCCCATTGGAAATACTAACAACCTCGAACTTATGCATAATTCATTCGCGATGCACTGTAAGTGTGGTCATCATCATTTCATTTCTTTTCAAAAGTGTCGTGGTAAGAGTAGTATATGTCGAAGCATTATTAGTGCATATTAGAGTATAATAAATTTGATAAAATTAAAAGGGAATATCGACGAAAAGGACGCTCAGGATAAAGGATCATCCCTGTTTTACCATGAGAACGGAAAGACTAGCAGTAACTACAATGATAGACTGTTCCGACCAGTTTATGATATAGAACCCTATCAAATAATTGCTCTGAATGTGTGAGTTTAAATTCTAAAATAATGACTTATTTAGACTATGTTTCATTTCGTATACATATATTCCACTATGGCATTAAATTACACGTCTCAATAGTATTTTATTTTTAAAATGTTTGTTGTAGAACTCTTAAGGCAGAAACTGTGAACGAATTTTGTGGAGATTCTTTACCATGCAAATACGATTACAGTGTCACACTGAACAAAGAATTTGCTCACTGGTCTAAATACTATGAGAGCGATTTGCTGAATATCAGAGAAAATCACCTGAAAACCAGTAAGCAAAACATTAGAGTCTTTATTTTAAGTAATTGTTTTATTTAATTAATTGTGACATTCAACGTATTTTAATTACTAAATGATTTCTTGATGGATTTATCTTTTTTAGTTATTTCCTGTGGCGCTCTTATGACACCAATCCACGGTCGCAAGAGTAATTTTAAATACACTCCTGGTTCGGAGGTGCTCTTCGAGTGCGATACTGGATTTGTCTTGATAGGTGAGCGAAGGAGAGTTTGTCAAGCCAACGGTGAGTGGAGCGTACCAATGCATGGAGTCCGCGACAAGGACACGGAGTCGGAGTGGTTCAACTGGGTCCCCACCAGAAGCACCAGATGTATTGGTACTAACCTCATTTTATTGCTACCTTATCACATTTCAGATTTATTCTTGATGATTATAACTTAACTAGACATACTACCTGAGTTAAAAGCTAGCCACTGCTAATAAAATATACTGCGTTTGTTTTCAGAGCAAGGCGAGCATCAATCAGTAGCAAGCGCCAAAACCGCGGGTATCGTTCTAGGAGTGATTGTACCTCTGTTACTGATTGCTTACTGTATTATAGTTTGCTGCCGTCGAATAGCTGAAGATTCGGATGACAAACCGGATCGTGATATTTTTTATGACCAGAAGCAACCCAGCAAGGAAAGAATTAGACCAACAATAGGTTCGCCGAGGACAGCAGTGCCACCCATAGCAACACTCCAAACTAAGCAACCGGAAAAGAACATTCCCATCATGGAAAACACTAAAGAAAGGAAGAGCCCACCGATGGGAAATGACATCGTTACGCTTCAGCATTAACCTAAATCCGTGAGGTTGTGAGGTGCAACCTAGTGATGCATTCTTCGGCAATGCACACTCACAGTAGGAATCGAGCTTAAGATTATGGGCCAGAGTAAATAGTACACGGTTATGCAGTAATGCCAATAACTCCCAGGTACACACACAGGATACAAATAGGATTGACAGAACAGTAGTGTAGTTTATTAGATGTTAGTTCGTGGGCCTCTCAAGCTGGACTCGCCGAGGAAGTCAGAATACATCAGTAATGTTAGGCATAAAGTTAGATAACCTTCACAGGTAATAAGCATAGGGATGTAAATAACGAAAATTACAGGGTGTCTTAAAATACATCAAATGACAACCTGTCAAGGTCAACACCAAGTACTAAGCGAGAAAATAGCTTCTCAGACGCTTCTTCGATTCCGTCTGATCCGGGTAGTGTCGGAAGCGGTCGTAAAGACATTCCTAATTTTGGTCATGAACCTCCTGGCACTAGAAATATGCATTCCCCAGTAAGTATATGCTGTTTACTACACTGGCGAGCCTTTGCCTGGTCGCCCTAAAGTGGAATTTAATGATGGCCCCATTGACCCAGCAGAGTTACCACCACCACCTTCTGAAAGCCCAAGCAGCTCGGAGCCTTATGTCTCGTCCACTGTTCGAATTTAACACTCATCCGGTTGTTCACATTGATCTTTATTGTTTTTAAGTTTTATGTGTGTTGCTTTTTAATTTATGTATCATGTACTCATAACTAACAAGGTTAATGATTTACAATTACGTATAATAGTGTCTGTCCTACTTTGTTATAAAATGATATTGTAAATAAGTTAAATGATATTGTAAATAAGTTAAATGTGTTGGATTCAAAGAATATAGTAATATTAGTAAATGGTATTATACAAAGCAGCAAAAGTCGTGTTATTATTTCACAAGCAAATATCTTATTAAAGTTAGTAGAACACTATTAACTTTAATAAGATTATTATTATTATTATTATAACGACATTCGAAGAATTTGTGCCATAAAAAATTGTTTATTGTAAATCAAATTGCAAATACAAATAATTTATTCTGACGTGAGAAATTGTAGCAAAAGCACTTAATTTGATAAGTAGCAATCCTCCTAATAATCTGTAAAATAATTGCCATCGAATCCCCTTTGATATCTAGAGTAATTTTTAATTGCTAAATAATGAACGAAAATAAATAATTACGCAATAACTTACAGACATAACTGATTGACGGGAGATCTAAAAAAATTTTAACGTTGTGTCATTTGAAAAGGTCAATATTTTTTTCAATATTTCAGGAAGGAGGTTAGCTTTAAAGAATCCTCCATAGACCCAAGCTGATTAATGTTGGATGATCCTGGCTTATGCGTTGTAATTATAATTTAATAGTTGATTCACCGTCAGTGAGTTCTCAAATATTTCAAAAAATGTCAACTTTACCATTTGTTAACTCGTTAATTTACAGCTTCAAAATTAAAACGCTTGCGAATAATTCCAATACTAAATGCAGACTATTTTCAAGCCAGCTATGATAGCTTCGACGAGTTTTCGAATGACGACGAAATCTGACAATGAGAAACAGTGCCAAACCGCAACACACGTGAAGAGCGTTAAGACCATGGGTGTACAAGTTTAGCAAGTAAAATTAAAAGCAGCATTCCAGCAATTCCTGACGCTTGGCTCCAAAGTTCATCCTGACATTGCTGACAAACGTGCTCGCTTTCTGGCTTTCATAATTTTACTTTCTAATCCAGGATTGATGAGATTTTTCTCTACTAAAGTTATAAATTGAATCAGGGTAAATGTGCAGCATTCAAGCTGAAACTCTTTTCGCTTGATTATTTAGCACTGTCCAAGCTACTGGATTTGCTTGGTTGATTTGAATATCAACGAATAAAATAGCTATTTTGTTTGTAAAAGAAATCGCAACTAATAAAAGTAGAAAGTAGAATATTCAACTTGAGACCATTTAAACTCGTCAAACTGTAAAAACTTCCTATTACTTTCCTTAAGTTTCTTGTATACACTCCAAATCCTCCAGGTAAAATTGGGAAAGGAATGATACAAATTCTATGACTATGGTGAACAAATTCGTTGTTATCGCTGCAGTAATTAAGTACCAGTTTACTAACGGGCTCTGGTTTAACTTTCACTGCACCTTGTCCCGGTAAATTAAAATGGACCCTTGGAATATGTCTCGAGGGGTCATGGAGCTTGCTCCTGAGACTATACAATGAGAAAATTAGCGTAAAAAAAATATAAGAAGCTATATATATATTAAATTTTGAAGTAGGACGATCCAAAATTGGTAATGAACCCGATATTATGACATGACCAAGTAATTTAAGATCGTGTATTTCGAAAAGTTTCGTTTCATTTTGCAAATTGAATAAACGGTTATAACGTTTCACCTTCACAAGGTTTCCTGCTTCAAAGAAACAAACCTAAACCTGAGGGTTTTAATCGTTCCATCTGTTTTCACTTGCAATTTAATAAATTAATGAATTTTTTGTCAATGACTAAGTCAACGCCTAAAAAGGAACAATTATGCTTTTTCCTCGAAAATATAATTGTTCTCAAGGTGCAGTGAGCATCATAACATGAGTAGGCAAGGAAATACAAACGTTAATTTTTATGATTATTTTTGTACTAGTATTTCTAATTAATTTATTTTCTCAATTATTTAACTTCTTTTTTAACTTATTTTAAAAAAATTAATTTGCTTTAAAACTAATAATAGTTTAGTAGTTTAGGTTAAAATTTGGTCTGCTTATTATAATTATAATTACAACAGAGCATGGAGAAAACGCTTTAAAAATGCACGCCATCTATGACTTTGAGCAAAAGGCGATCGCACAGGAGGGAATTATAGTTTTAAATTCGTTGTGAATGTGTTCAGTTCAGTTTTTAGGTTTCCAGTTTCCAGCGTGTTTTTTCAATAAAAATTGGATTAAAATGCCAGTTTACAATTAAAACACTACAAACATTTTATCACAAAATATTTGTAAAAGCCTGGAGTGACTTCATCGCGCCATGTCCATTCTCTACGTCGGTCGCGTGGCCAACCAATACGGTCGCCCTTTATGGGAAATCGTCCTTAACCTAAAAGACTTTGGAAAGGGTCGACTTGTTACCCGGTCAACATTTAATTTCCGCTATCCCGAGACTACTTTCTACAGGATTGTGGACGTAGAACCAGCAGTTATTGATTATAAGGTATATTGATATAAAGTTTTGTATCTCTGAGCGAGTATTTACAATTTACATGTTTCTTGTGTGTAAAATTTGTATGTAGCAATACAAAATTAATTACACATTTTTATAAATGTGAGTATGAGTACTTATAACAAATTTGATATGGCTGATACTCAGGATAAAATGCTGGGGAAGATATTAGTGGATACGTCTTTTAAGCATATCAAGCAGGACCTTAGCGATATCGGGATGTATGGATTTAAACCGGACTTTCATTTAATCCCTAAGCATGAGGAGGAGAAGTTCCTAAATTCGATTCAGATAATTGAGAAACCACCAGTTGTTCATCCACGTAATTTTCAATTCCCACCTTTATGGCAGGTAATTAATTCTAGAATATTTTAGCTACTTTTACTTACTTCTTTATGTGTTTAGATTTATTCTGACCCAATAAATTTTTAATACATAAATGGTTTGATAAATTTTTGAAATGATTTACTTCCTTGTTTTGTAGGAATTGATAAAAAGAGACTTCGCTGCTAAAGGGGCAACACCCTCAGAGGAAGATCTCCTCTGTAAAGCAATCTATGACCCAACAACACAAACTGTAGTTGCCGAACAAGGTCAAACGCCGTCGTTTACCTTTGAAAAGTTTTCTCCAGTTTCTCCTCAGTTATATGCCAATTGCAAATTAAAAACTTAGTTTTGTAATGTACTTAGTCAGTCATGGACTTCATTTTAATAATAATACTGCATTGTAATGAGTGCTAAAATAAACCATTTTTAAACTGTTATACAGGTGATGTAATATTTATTGCTCATTTTAAATGTACCTTCAGTTATTCAGTAAGCAACGCGCATACTACATACGATTATTGTAGAATTTGATGAAATTTTTTGCTGTTAAAGTAAGGCAGGTATGGCTTATACATAATTACTATCACTCTTGTACAATCAGACATTTGATTAAAATTGAAACGATGGAAGCACTTGGAAAAATTGCACTTGATACATGTTGCTTGGTATATTAATTTCAAATTATGGAGTTTCAATTAAGAATCTTGAAATATGACTCTGGCGGTTTTAAGGCTATAGAGTTGGAATGGAATATAAGCTGCCAGCTTATTTAAGCTGTAGATTGTTAACCGAAAAGCTTAATTATTTGCAGCGAAGGTTTCCATAAATTTGCCAAGTTTCGCAACATGTGCAGGCAAAATGGCGTTGTAAATTGAAGCACGGATTCCTCCAACAGATCGATGTCCTTTAAGGCCTAAGAATCCCAAAGCTTTAGCTTCCTTCAAAAATTTATTTTCTACATCTTCATCCTTCTTCACCCTGTAAGGTACATTCATTCTGCTGCGGCAGTTTTGGCTCACTGCAGAGGAATAGAAGCCGGTTGAATTGTCAATTAATTTGTAGATTATGTCTGACTTCTCAATAGCCCTTCGTTCCATCTCTTCGACTCCACCGTTTTCCAGAATCCAATCGAAAACCAAACCGACTGTGTAAATTCTACAAAAATTAAAATAATATGACATTTTATAACCAGGCACAAAATAAAATAGGTAAAAACTGAGCGGACTCTGCCAATATGTACGTACTCACGTATACTTCTTCAAAGAAGTAATACGCAACAACTTACGCAAAACAAGGAGGTGTATTGTGGAGAGAGTTCTCCTTAGCCATTACATTGTAATTAAGTACGGTGGGGCAAATCGGCAGAGCTGAGTTAAGAAGATCTTCACGAACAATGACGAGGGTTACTCCAGCAGGTCCAATGTTTTTTTGGGCTCCGGCGTAGATGACACCAAACTGCGGGAAGAAAACAAATATAATAATATACATTTCGACATCAATGCAAGGAACCATTGACAGCAGAAGTGCACATACCTTTGAAACATCAACAGGCCTGGAGAAAATGTTTGAAGACATGTCCGCTACCAATGGAACTCCATTAGTTTCCGGAATGAACTGGAACTCAACTCCTTCAACAGTCTCGTTGGCACAGTAATACACATAAGAAGCTTCTGGGTCCAGTTTCCATGACGCTGGGTCAGGAATGGCTCCAAAGGTCTCGGGTTTTGGTGCCACAAGGTTAGCTTGGCCGTATTTGCTTGCTTCTTTGGCAGCTTTAGCAGACCAGGATCCAGTGACAATATAATCAGCCTTGCCAGTGCGTCCAATAAGGTTCAATGGGACTCCAGCAAACTGACCGGTGCCACCACCTTGCAGGAACAACACTTTGTAATTATCCGGGATGTTCCTATATCACAAAATTTTTAATTTAAAATAATTAATTTTGCATAAACAACTGTTAGGCGAAGAAAAGAGAAAAGTAACTTATTGTAAGTACACTCAATAATTGCATCATATACTCTTTAACGAAAAATTACAACTTACAATAATTTCCTAGCTTTGACAATCGTAGAATCAATAATGGCTGTGAATTCAGGAGATCTGTGGCTCATTTCCAAAATGCTGACATGACTGCCATGGAGGTCCAGCAATTCGCGTTGTGTGCGTTCCAAGACCTTTAGAAAATAGAGTAAACGTAAAATGAGTTATAAATACTTCAATGCTAAATACTATAACGGTCATCAAATAACATTATTATTTTGACAAATCTTAATCTGTAATGTCAATAAAATCGGGATCAAATAACTATTATCCCAGTGCTAACACAGCATATTAACTGTTGCGTTGCAATAACCGCCCAACATTGAGCAAACGAATTGGTTTGACTGGAACGGTAAGTCAACAATTTAAAAATTATTTGTACAATAAAAAATGGGAAAAATTGGATCAATTTTGATAGAAAGGAAATGTGTAAAGAATTTAAAATAGAAACTCACTTCAGTTGGAAGCTTAGCAGGACCAGGACCGAAATAAATGAATTGATCACCCATGTTGGTAGTGGTTGAATGGTGGAATTGTTGATGAGCAGTGGAGAAGGAGAAGGTGTGTGGACTCTCTGACGGGAGAAACTGATTGAATGTGTGAGGACGTGTTGCTTTGCAGTATTTTGGAGGTTTGGCTCGAATGCCGCTGGAGTTGTGCTGATTAAGAGATGTGGATGCAGAAGAACAGGATGACCATGAGTTGGAATGCTGGAATGGCTTGACTGACTGCGGACTGTTGGTGCTGGTGCTGGCATTGGCTTGGAGGACGTTGGCAAAAGTCTTATCGACGAGAGTCTCAGCAAACACACGCACTGACATTGGTTGATCACGTTGTAGCGTGAGCTCCATCATGCCCCCTAAATATATCTTCAGCCCTGCTTAAGCATACAGTAAATGCCATTAAATTGAACAATTTTATCCATCTATTTATACATCCATAAGGATTTGGTTAATTTAAGAACAGGGTATTTCATATTTGGTCAAACCAGTATAATTCTTTTATTTATTGTCACATTCTTTTCCAGTTTGGTTATTTTATTTGTTTAAAGTCCAGGTTTTAATTAAATTATTACTACCATAATTTTTAATTATAAGTAGTATATACTACTGCTTAATGTCATTAATTCTCTGCGCTTCTATTGGCTACTAACATGGGCTTGACTGACACACCTTATCGTTTGGCATGAATCAGTATCATCATCATCAGCAAGGTCAGGGAGTGTGATTAACTCTTCGCAATTACATTCTTGTACTTGCCCTGATGATGTTCACTGATAGTGATTGAAAGCTTGGCTACTAATAAAGAATCCTACATTTATAACCACGTATCCATAAATTGAAAAATGACTCTTCGCAATTAGTAAAGTTCAGGAGGATTACGTCCGTAAAGTATACAGAGTAACCTCTAACTGACTTCTGTGTAATTAATTTACTAAATCATCGTTATGAAGTGCGTACGATTTAAATTGCAAATGTTAGTGAGTTTCCATCAATTCCCTCTTCCTCCTTTTGGCTTTGTAGCTGGCTGTAAGCTGTAATTTGATTAAGACCTTACGTCAGAAAAGCAGATATGCTCTCAAATTACACTGTTGTACATCTGGAATCAACCGGTTTAGTTTATGACTCCTGCTCAAATATAAATACGCTGTTTAGTTGTAGTTAGGGAGAGTTTAGTTAGCAGGCTGGATATGTGAGCTCTGGCTCCGAGTCCAAAATGAATTATCTCTGGATTTGTTACAATGAAATGAGGCATCCACCTTTCTTTAATTCGACAATCCGACCGTGGAAAAACTTGAAAACTATATATATAGTTCAGTTAAATATTTAAAAGTCAAGAACATCACTCAACACATCATGCTGAACACATTGAACTGGTAATATAACGTATTAACGTACATAATTAATCAGAGAAAAGTGTACAAGTAAGCAACGTCCTCGCTCTTACATCGTAATGTACATACATATATACGACATGAACAAACGAATAACGTAAATATAAATTGTCACCGCCATACGTCACTCGTCACAGAATTGACTGAATCATTTTTGAAATTTCCATGAAGGAGAAAGTTATTCTTTCAAAAGAAAAATGTAATCCGCACAATAAAAATATGTAACGTAATCTATTATTATTACCTGGGGAATGCATAAACTCTCTATCCTGAGAATTCTTATTACACTATTGACAAATTCCAACAAAAAGTAAAAAATGAATGAGTGTAATTGTATACCACCATGAGTAAGTTAAGTATATTTTTGTACCACGTAAGACGTATGGTAAAAACCCTTTAGCCTTTTAACCCTTTAGCGTAAATGACAACCTATGCTCAGAACTATACTTAAGTACTTTCCTCAAGAATATGAAAGTGCTCAGGCTTACAACATTTCCTCGTCTGTAGAAGCACTGAAATATTTACATACAAATTAAATGTACAAAATGTAAATGTTAAATGTTTACTTATTGTTTGCTTAAGCCCGCTGTGCCGTCAATATAATATAGTCTTCTAATCTAACGTAACGAGAGTTAGTTTAATAAAAAGCGCTGTCTTCTATATGAAGTAAAGTAAATAAATATACCTTCATGTTTCATAGTTTCATACTTTTTCGTATGCCTCGATACTATAGGTGTAAGTACCTATATATCTGAACTTGAGAAATATTCTACAGAAAATAACAGGGCGGGTTACCATAAGAATTAGCAATGCAAATGCTAAAATCACTTACACAAAACTCATGTAAGATAAACTGTGCGGAAGCACATGCACATATAAGACCTATTAAGTTTCAGCATGCTCGTGTCAGTTTTCCTGAGTTGGCATAGGTATATAGGATCTGTTCTACCCTTCTCTACCCTTTCATTCAACTGCAAACAGCAAATTGATACAAGCGGTTTATTACTTGTATGGGACAAACACAACAGCATCAACAAAAGAAATGGGGAAGGATAAAAATGAGCCCGATCTGCAAAACTATTAACAGAAATTTCTTGCTTCTGATGCTTGTTTGCATGTATTTATTTGAATACAAATGACTGATGCTTAAAAGTACACTTATTGCATTGCTTATTACAATATAAAAATTATTAGATAAAGCTATGTCATATTTACTTTTTAAATCTTAATAGTTCAGTAAGTATTTAATTATCGTCTTTTGTTCAGCGGGTTTAAAGCCCATACGGATGTTAATAGTATAGTACGCTGAAGACTTTTGAAACTGAAAATCCCATGAAATGCAATTTCTGGGTTATTGTCAGTAAGCTTTATGTTATTTAAATTATTATCGGTTTTTAATGCTATTTAGTTTAATTATTTACCATTTAATTCTCTTGCCCGAATCAGATCAATATAAATTAATAAATAGAATTATTACAGATATCTAACTTGAAACATTTAGTAATTACCTGTGTAAAATTCAATTCGAAGCAAAGTCCAATTACTTGAGCCTTGTGGAAAACCGGGCAACCAAAATGAAAAATGTCTTAACAAATGCTGTGAAAATTAGCAACTGACAGGTATGTCCACTTAGCAAACCCTATAATAAAATCTTAAATGGCTGCAGGGTTCTTTGAAGTTGTTATCCTAGGGAAAATAAAATAGTAAGTGAATACCATGATAAGCGTACGGGATCCGTAATAATAGTACAATAAATATAGAATAACAACAGGGAAAAACTTGAAAGTTTGTGGTTTCATTTGGCACAATTCAATCTGTAATATAACCACAGTGTAGCATAAAAACCTGCAGACGTAAAATAGCGTAGTTAAATACATTTCATCCTCCTTTGCATTTGTATAAGTATATTGCTATTGTAAAATTGTTAAGCAAAAGTGTTACGGGAATATTTACCTAGGTGAAGAAAGTAATATGCAGCATGTCATTCATATTCACGAAGGAGCTGGTCTAAAACATGTTTTAATCCACCGCCCCTTACAATAGCATGGGAAGATTAAATTGACTTAAAGTATTCCTTTACTGGGATTACGTACATAGTGTACACGATGCAGCATAACATATTTGCTATATCATTATAGAATTTACCAACTCTGTAAGCTGTAATGTTCAGATGCCACTGTTTACTGATTACCGCACGCTACCTAGATAAACTCAAAATCAATGTACTCTTACCGAAAATGAAAAATTCAATGGCAAGCCAAGGTAAAGAATGCTTATTTTAACACCATTGCAGACAAAAATAAAGTTTATTTTTTAATCGTTTCTCACATCATTTTTTAAAATTAGCATGGAAATGCACTATGGATTCATAATAAACTGTATATGCATACAACTTATTGTAAATCAAATTACTTAAATTGATGGAAAAGCTGATTCAACCAGTGACTCCTCTAAACGACAAAAGGGAAATTCAATTTCACAAAACTAGAGTTCCTTCACTAATAATTTACGCTTGATAAAATTATTAATTATTTTGTTAAATTGATTTAATAAAACTTTAGTTCGCATATGTATTTAATTGCTTTTATACTTTTATTTAATTTGTTTGTTTAACATTTTGTTGCAATTTGAACCAGCAATGCCAATACTTCTTCCTTGATTTTTAAAGGAACAACTACCGCTATGAAAGAAAGCACAATAATAATTTACTTATATCTATAACTTCGAATATAGACTAAAATAATTGCTACATTGTGCAATAACAATGTATTGATTATGTAAGACATACTTAAGTGCGATCAACTCTGAGTTCTTCAGGTTGATGGCAATGATAACGTAAAAAACAAAATCGATTTAACTGATTATGCGAGATGATAAGAATAATATAAAGGTATATCCAGGTTTACTATATATCCCCTGGGATTTCACCACTGAATAAAACATAATAACAACATAATATACTGAATAACTTACATATATTTTTCACAAGTGTATTTTCCCTTGATTCTTTTACGTAGGACTAGATTGGCTTTTCAAAGCGTTAAATAATCTTCGAGCTTGAATCCTCACATCCTCGTGAGAATGTTTAAATAAATTTTCCGCCTTTTCCTTAACCTTTTCTATAGCACCGACGCCGAAAATTGCAGCGTACCTAAAAACCGATAGTTTCCACATTTTAGCACCATACAAACTTTAATTTATAATGTTCAATGTATAGGCAAATACATGGATTGAAACAGTGTATAGAATTATTTATGAGGTTAGTTACGAAAAAAATGCTTTAATAACGAATAAAAAGAATATTATTGTTTAATGGCGATGCAAATCACTTACATGGTTTCGGGGGAAGCTGCTTTATCCTCCGCTGGGAGATCGAGAGTTGGATTGAGGTGCTGACTGGTTGCAGTGACAGTCAGATTTGCTAACAGGTTGACTAGCCTTAAAAGAACTTCGACTGATTCTTCCGATCCATCTAATAGGTACAGCATACGTTTGGGGGCCTGAGAAAATTATTACATATTACATGAAATACATATTTGAGTTCAGGGATCTTTTAACTGCTTATGATTATGATAGTAGGTTCAAACTAGGATTTAAAACATTTTTAATGCTTTAAAGACCGATGCTACCAGTGAGCATATTATACCTCGGCAGCCAAAAGGCTCGGCACCATGTTTTCATTAGTTGACAGGTTAACTAAGAGTTTGAGAGATTGCAATCTTAAAGCCAGCAGAGCAGAATCTACTAGTCGGTAAAGGTTGTGAAGGGAAGGACAAAACTCTTCATGCCAGTCATTCCGAACAGCTACATTTCCCAGAGTAGTTAGAACGGCTTCTATAGTCTCTTCCAAACCGTCTTCTGGATCGTCCACATAGGATAATAACATCGGGATCATTCCCTGTAACCATACGTCGTCACAATTAACATGGATTCCATTATACAGTTTTGCTCGTAAATAATTTATTAATTAGTTTTCACACCTTCATCTCTTTCTGGTTCTGTTCATTGAGTGCTAAATTGCCAAGTGCTCTTATGCTTGCCAGCCGAATCTCGCTTTTAGGATGACAAAGGAGATTCTGAAGTCGAAGTAAGCAACCCGCATCCCTTAAATTATTCTGATTCATTTCTAAAGTAGCTAGGTTGGCCAAAGTGATTAGTGCGCGTTCAAGGACGCCCTCATCAGAGGCATAGAGCAGAGCGACCAGCGTTTTGGCCTCGTAAGAATCCATTGCTCTGCCTTTTAAACTCAGTTTCTCTAGCTTTTCCTTTAACTCATCAGTGAGGGCCGAGTCTTCGGCGGAATTGCCCGCAGCGTCTGGGCTCTTCTTAGCAATTGATTTCCGCGACCATCTTCGTCTCACTGGTGATCCAATGTCTGCCGGGACTAGGGACAAGTTATCCGAAGATCGACTGGCGATGAAGTGACGGATGTCCACTGGACTTAAAATCCGTGGAGAGCTCCACGGTGAACACTGAAATATTTAAAACGTAATTAATAATTGCAAAGTTTTTAAAAATTTTAAAACATAAAACTGTCAATGCCAGCAAACCATTTACTCACTTGCAAACTTCTTGGGCCAATATGATGTGAACCCATGTTCAACTTGGTAGGACCTCCTTGAAGGGCCAGCATTGTATCCGCAAAATGTCGTGCTCTGAAATTTAGTTCGCGGATTCGTTCCTGTATGAAAATATTACAAAACACGTTTAATATTTTACTGACGATTTAATGTGTCTACTTGGATTTTTACTGACATCATTTCTCCCCTCAGCAATCTTGGAACAGCAAATATGTTCACGGTAAGGAAGGATGTTACAAATTGGAAATATCATTTGAAATGGGTAACTCAGTCAACATGACGATTAATTTTAAATGTAACGAATACAACTTTTTCGATTAAGTACCTGTACGCTCAGGGGTCGTAAAATAAGCCCGGTTCCAGAAGCATCCAAGTTTCCCAGCAGAGCATCTGTCTGGGTCGTTTGAGATAATCTTCGGAAGAATAGTCGGGCTTCACCCTCGGGGTAGCTCACTGTAAATTTTTTAAAACATTTTTTAGCAACTGATTACCACGCTTGAAAAGAAAAGTATAAATACGAGTCAGTAAAAGTAAAAAAATAAATAATATTAACAAAAGCCTACCATCGCCTTCCCTTCTCCGCCTATGAAAGGCTGTTCTAACAACAGAGTATCCGACATAAGCGAAGCCTGCAAAAATTGCGGAGCAAATGGCCACTTTATTAACTGCCCTGTCCGTTCCAGTCCCGCTTCCAGATGCCATTTTATATAAGAACTTCGCAGTAGTTTAAATTAAGAAATACATTTTTGTGATGTAATAACTAGTGAATATCAATTTCAACTTCAGTCCTTTCAGGGTAGAAGATTCCTATAAGAAAGAATCCTAATTATATGATTGCGATTACATTAAAAATCATTACAAAATCACAAAATTCAGTAATAAATTATCTAGCTTGGTGTTAATACGAAATTACCTTTTACATTGATCCCGTTATCTCTAAGTCCTGCACATGGGTTTAAAATACCAATGATAATATATAAGTAAATATGGAGACTACAGACAACAGAGTAAAAAATAGCTAGAATAACTAATAAATAAAGCTAATGGCTGATAAGTTCTCGTCAATTGCTCGTAATCAATTACAACTGTTTACAGCCACCTGAAACTGAACTTGTTAATCGCAATTTGAAAAGTGGATCAAGTTCACCTGACTGACCGATAATAATAAGTATTTATGAAATGAATGAGATTGAAGTGTCTTTATTTTTGCAGAATTCTTCTTTATCTAGGTTGCCCGACGACCGACGACGGATCAATAAAGATTCATCGAGTTTCGGCTTTCTCAGCCACTGTCATTTCAGCTGTCATTGAGAAAAGTTTCAGCGGTCCCGTTCGGATTTCACAGTATGTACATCACATGTAATCTAATAGCGCCAACCCAAACCAAGAAAAATCCTACAGCGTGAAGTTGTTTATGGCGGTTTATGCATTATTTCATTATTTGTTACATTACAAATACAAAAGTTCCAAGAAGCTTCTTTTTATCGTTCTGAAAATTTATTTTATTTATTTGTTATTTAATTGTGATATTAATTGGCATGATCAGGAAAAAGAGCTGATGTAACTTTGTAGGACTGTGTTGTACTTATAGAGAGACAACAAACAACACAGGATACCTAATTTCAGCATTTTAATCTGGAGATTCCATTTTCTAATTTAAACTCAAAAATAGAATAACATACATATTTACACATTTTTACGATTATTATTGCCGCGGGTTTTTAATACCAAAATTATGGGAGGATTTAAGAAGCATTTTTAAAAACATTTTACCCACAACGTTTATTAGCTATTTATATTATAACTATACTTATTAATTAGAAGTAATGTCGTCGGTAGGTAGATTACTTCACTAATAAGACTAAAGGATTATTAGATACAAAAGGACATATTTTTATTAAATTGTGATCGAAATTTCGGGTTCGATTAAATAGCGGGATTCATTTTCTAAACGAAATTTTTACTACAAAGTCGCTATTATGCCAAAAAGCTTGAACGAAAGTAAAATAAAATCGAGTAATAATCACGCAGACGACGGGAACAATGATGGTTCGGATGGAACGGTAATATAATGATATAAACAAAATCAGTATGGCCACAATTGTTTAAAGTATTTTAAAGTTATTCAGACAGCTAATTTTTAAAATAATTATTAGTATAATTTCATGCTTAACAAATTCGTAAACATAATAATATTTTGTAATACATATAAACTGCAGGAGGAGTCGACATCCAATGGAAGCGCATCCACCTTGACCACGGGGACCGGGACAGAAAACAATACCAGCCGGTCAAATACCCCCACTCTGTCGAACCAGGTTAACCGCGGGTTAAAAAAGTCTACCAAGAGGGGAAAGAGGAAACGTTGGAGCACTAAAAATAAGAACAATATATCCAACAACAAGTACAGTTACAGGTGTGAATTTTGTTATTAAAAAATATGTTTGCAGTTGACATAGTGTTACGTATTATTCAAAAATGTATTAATAAATCATTATTTTGCAGCTGCATGGCCAGGGAAGATCATGGCCAGCCGATTTTCGGAGTACAATTTCATCAGAAGTTGAAACCTGGACAGCCGTTGATTTTAGCTACTGTCGGAAGCAACCGAGTGTCCATTTATGAATGCATTCCTGAAGGATCGTTGAAAATTCTTCAAGTTTATGCGGATCCAGATGTAAATATTCATTTTCATATTGTTGTAATATTTTGAATCTTTTTTAATTGAAAAATAGCATTTTGAAAGTTGTAAACTTTTGTTTTCATTCAGCATATTAATTTGAGATTTTAATTAGTCAGTAATTTCAGACTTATCCTGAAAATCGAGAACGTTAATATTTGTTCTGACGTCAAATTTATCAAAAACTAACAGTTTGCATTCACATAGCCCCACTAATGCACAAAATTGATTTTTCAACAATGCCCATGTATTTAAATGGGAGCCCTAAACGTCCTGGAAGGGTGTTCCACGGATTTGAAGATTGTGGCAATACTATTCAGCCGATTTTCGTAATCAAGGACGCAAATCGAAGGAAATTAAATTGTCTAGAGTAGACTTGGAGGTTTAAACAAATTCGTATTCCGTGCTGTGGATATATGCAATTTAGACCTCAAAAATTAGCTTTTTTAGCTCTACAAGATAAAATAGCGACCAAACAAGTATGGCATATTTTTTTCCGTATTCAGGACAAAAAGTTGCCCTAAGATCACTGAACAAAGAATTTTTACTGCACACTCGGTTGCCTCCCTAAAATTTCAAAGGTGCCAAAAATTGATCCCCACAATGCCCTTTTTTCATGTTATGTTTTCGTTTAAACAAATTCAATATTTGGATTCTACGAGTCATTTCCGTCATTTTTGCTTTATAATTATTCATAGCCTGTCTGATTCTAGTAATTGATAAATTCATTTTTCAGGCCGACGAAAATTTCTACACCTGCGCTTGGACGGATGACAGTAAAGGAGAACCATTGTTGGCAGCAGCTGGAGCCCGTGGAATAATTCGAATCTTTGCTACAGCTGAAGCAACATGCATCAAGCATTATCTTGGTCATGGACATGCCATTAATGATCTTTTATTTCATCCAAAAGACCCTAATTTGCTTTTGAGTGCTTCAAAGGTATTCACAATTTTTATATTTCCATAATATCAGCAATTCTTGATACTATGCCCATATGAATATAATGTTCTGTGTTCAAAGTGTTATTCATTTAAGGATTGATTTATACGTGGATCCATCCGACATAACTTTCTTAAATGAAAACTTTTGGTAGCTATTTATTCTTAAGGTAAAATCGCACAAATAATTGTAATTTTATTGTTCAATTTTATTTCAGGACCATTCGTTGCGTTTGTGGAACATAAAAACTGACCATTGTGTTGTCATTTTTGGCGGTGTGGAGGGTCATCGAGATGAGGTTCTTGCAGCAGATGTGGATATAGTTGGGACTCGAATCGTTTCCTGTGGTATGGACCATTCTTTGAAAGTATGGAAGCTGGATAAGCCAGAGATAAAGCAGGCCATTGATAAATCTTATTCTTGGACGACAAAAGACTTGAAAAACGGCATTGTGGTTGGCTACAAGCCGTTCCCTACCATTACGGAAAATTTTCCGGAATATTCTACTCGGGATGTCCATCGTAATTATGTTGATTGCGCCAAGTGGTTTGGGGATTTTATTCTCTCCAAGGTAATTCATTATGCGAATGACATATACGTAATTAATAACTTCGATAATCAGTACGATGTGTTAAAACCGCTACTATTATTTGCAGTCTTGCGAGAACACTGTAGTGTGTTGGAAAGGTGGGAAGACATTTCAAAGCTGGGATGAAATTGCACCTAATTCAACTGACACTACGTAATCATTTATTTTATGCAAATTATGTGCAGGTTCAATAATTTTATACTAGAATTTTTTAAATATTAATATTGTTTTTTAAATACTGTTTCCAACATTTCTAGTGTCATTCATCGGTTTGAAATCAAAGACTGTGAAATTTGGTTCATCAGATTTTGCCTAGATTTCGGTAAAAGAACTTTGGCCCTTGGAAATCAAAACGGAAAAACTTACGTTTATGACTTAACAGCCAAGGAACCCAGTAAGATTAAGTCTTCCATTCTCAGCCATCCGAAATGCATCTCAGCTATTAGACAAACTGCCATGTCACGAGATGGATCTGTGCTGATTTGTGTCTGTGACGATGCTACAATTTGGCGTTGGGACATAATTAAAGACGACGAAGATACAGAAAATTAAGTTTGTATTCATCGAATTCATTTGAAACCTTCGCATGTTTACATAATCAGACTCACCATTTCCCATTTTTAATTTTATCAAGACAACAACATGTGCCTGTTCGATTGAGGTGGAAACCTTTTTTAATACATTTTACTACATGCGAGAAAATTGACATTTTATTTAGACAATAATATTGCCCTTCAATAATTTTGTGTTTGAATTTGACCATACCATAGTAATCGGATAATTTCGTGTTAGAGTAGTAATAAAGTAAAATTGTGAACAAGTGGTGGTATGAATTGAAATGTCGTTGTACTTATATGAAATTACGTCAAGGTTGTCAATTTAATCGTAAGTAAGACTAGTTTTACATTATGGCTATTTATTTTGAATCAATTAATAAGCACAACTGGCCAAGGAGTATCGAAAATAAGTAGTTTTAGATCTAAAATTGTTTACTATTTATTTTAACTGCGTTCAGGAACCAAGCAAACTTTTTCTGTTATATTTTCTTTGTATTTTCATTATTGTATCTCGAAGATTTTAAGGTTTGTAGTTGTTAATGGATGTAAATACAAGTAATTAAATTACGTCCGTATAGTTAACTTTTGTACAAATCGTTAGTAACGTTAGCTTTAGTGTAAGTACATATGTTGGTCATATAACTCAAATAAATTATTAAGTCGTAATTACATGCAAAAGTGGTGGGACTTTTTCTAAGCACAAGTAACTTTTCCACTGTCATAAAATATGATGAATATTTAAATTTTAAATATTTGTAGACGTCCAGAATTTATAATATGTTGCTAAATAAATATATCATTTGATTATCTTAAATGTCTTCTTTTAATTTGTTTCATCCAGTTTCATTTGTTTATAGTAGACTTTGTAGTTTTTGCTAAGCACTATTGCATCGTTACATTTATATAAGTACAATAATGATTCATTTTAAAAATCCCAATCTTAAGTATAAAACGCACACATCATTGCATTCACCCAGTAAAGCCGTCCAGTTTTTATTAAATCTGCAACGATTTCTCATCCGTGAGTAATAAAAATGTTAGTGTTTCATGTGAAGAGTACGCAGCATAAGAAAACTTTATTATGTAAAATGATTTATTATCCGATTTGAATCACAAGGGAAAAGTCTGATTTTAATTACTACAGATTATAGAATTCAATGTGAAGGCCAGTGCTATAAAGCAATTTACTTTATATTTTCAGATTATATATACCTTCAAGTTTACAGGGAAGTATTCCACATGTAGAAACTAAATGGCTTGTAAAAAGCTATTTCAGCTTATAAATACGTCGGAATTGTCAGTTCCACTTCAGTAGCGAAACTAAAGTTTCCAGGAGAAGATGAGTTACTGCAGATCTTTTATCCTCATGAGTTTAGTCCTGCTGATCCTGCGAGATTCAGTGGCAAAGCCGTGTAAGCGTCAGTGTGACAATGACTTAGATAGCTGGAGCCAAAGTGTGAAGGACGCGGAGGATTCTGTTTACGGCGACGATTCTTACATTTGCCACTCTTGTATCAACAATTGTGTCCGGGAGAAAATGAGTAAGTTTTTTGAAAGACCTTTCGTTTTCTTTAATGGAAGTTTTTAATAATTTCATTCTTAGTTTAGTACATAAAAGACAATTCGTATATGTTCACATATATTTGGGCTGATTGTAGGTAGCAAATTTGGATCGGACTTTAACATCTACAAAGCAGATTGTGAACAAAAGAATGCTTACTATGCCTGGTACTTTGGGACGGGCATGGTTGAGTGCATGGATGAGGTCGGACCATCAAAATGCGAACAGCAGATGAAGTTTTCCTGCGGCTACGACTACAAGAATATGATGAAGTCTTCTGGACCAGAGGGATGTAACTGGACTGAAAATTGCAAAAAATGGGGCTTCGAAAATTCAAAATTCAAGCCAGAGGATGCGAACTGGGAACCTTATACGGATAAAAAATAGTAAACGCTAAATAATTTTTTAAACTTTGTAAGAAATATGGATAGGTACTTAGCGTACAGGACATATGTACATGATGTATTTAAAAAAATCAACGTTACAAAACAGAGGAGGACATTGATTTTTCACAATAGCTTTTTTAATTTTGGAGCGATACTACGCGTTCCACCACCTACTATTAGTACCAACGTGTACGTACAGCAAAATCATACGAAACGTTTGTGAAATTGAAAATAATATTTGTTGTCATAGTACATGAATGCTGTTTTACGTTTAATAAACATAGTTTTCTAAATATAATGCTAATACCACTCGACTGGAAAAAGGAAAAAAAATGCGTTTTTTGGCTCCAATTTTCATAGCCCCCCCCCCTCCCCCCGTTAAATTTTGTCTTATCATTCATCAAAAAATTCACACTACTGTGTTGTGTAGTACTGTTTACTGTTACTGTATCTTAATTATATCTATCTCTAAATTCCATTCTACGTATCTGCATCTACTGTCTACTCTCTAACCCTGTTCCTACTTCTATTTGTTTCTTACTCCATCCAAATCCAATCGTATGTCATCTGATTCTGGAGCACTTGATTTCTTGTCATCTGTGTGTGTGTATCATTCTAGTAGTTATTTGAACGTTGAACAAAGGGAAGGAAAATCATGCTTCAACATGTGATTTGTGCACTGATTGCAATGTTTCTGATAAATACTTGCATGACAGTTTTATCAGGTAATATACATAACTGACTAAAAGTAATAAAATAAAATAAGGACAACATTTATTGCAAATGCATTCATGTTAACATTGATTGTGCAACTAGTTTGTGATGCAATATTATGTGTTTCAATAAATCCACTATAAACGATCATGATATCAACTGCAGAAGAGGACGATGACGACTTAGAATGCTTCAACTGTTTTCACATGGTGGGGCAACCAGAAACATTGGATTACCCATGTTTTCATGAGGAGAGCGATGTCAACCCACCAAAGCGCTACCTGTCGAATGAAGTAGGTCTTAAAGTAAATGTCACTGTGCCTTCAGGTGGTTGAACATAAACAATTAAATACATCGTTTGCTTTTCAAAATAGTGTTAAAAGTCAAAACTGTTTTGGTAATCGAAATAATGCAATGTTCCTTTCTTCAAATATCCACATGCATTTCCAGAAATTGCTGATATGGAAGCACGATTCTTACGACGAGCAAAAGTAAGTGGGAAATCTAGAGGTTCACTTGGTTACCACTGTACGGCAACAATTGGCAAGTTAGACGGAGAAACGTTTATACTTCGGTACAAGTCCGTAGGTAAAGCTAAACATTCAGCCCCTCAATGCAGCACGCAACTGCAAAATCCGGAGCCCTTTGGGGACAATATTACAGAAGGAGTTCAGTGTATATGTGCCTATAAAGCGTGCAACGGTTTTGATCTTTACCAGAACAACAGCGAAGCTTGGATTAACTCAAGTAGGATGGGACAAATAGAAGCAAGCAAAGCAAACACTCTGATTTATGTTTCAATTATTATTAAATTTTTTATTGTTCCAATATCTATGACGATTAAACTTTAAATTTGTATTTATTGTTATGACTAATTTTCATATAATTTTGTATTATTCCAAATTACGGGAATGTATATTACTATTAACTAAATTGTTAGTGGAAGTCATGTTTTTAGCACTATTACTAGGGCTGGGACTGGGACTTGGCGCGGGACTCCTCGCTCGTCTGTTTTTATTCATAATCTCGGGGAAAATATGACTGATCTTCTTATCATCGGTTGTGAGTAAATAAAGAATGGCCCGAGAGTAGCGGAATGGAGGCAAGCATTTCCCACAAATTTGAATAAGTAGGGGGTCTCTTTGAATGGCTTCACGAAAGTCCTCATAATCTATCTGACCATCTCTGTTTACGTCGAGTTTCTTCATGGCCATTTCTACAATGTCCTTAATGCTATCCTCTACTTCTTCTTTCTCTAAAATCCCCCGCCCAGGACGTATTGAGCCATCTAAGCACATGAATAGTTCTTCTCGAGCCAATGATCTGTCTCCATTGACATCGTAAACGTCGTAACAAAAGCTCGTCAATTCCTCTAAAGACCCACGCATCATGATCGACAGGCATCGAACGAACTCTTCGCCGTCAATCTGCGGAGCAGAAGATTCTCTTTAAGTTAAAAAACCTTTATTTGATGAGGTTACAATATTTCTGTTAGTAAATAGTTTCAAAAAATAAACTCACTATTCCATCGTCATTTTGGTCAGCAACTCGAAAAATTCGGTCAAGGATGAATGTCTGCGAAATTTCTAGTGCTTGGAATAATAGCGTTCGGAACTGCATTCGATCCAACGGGACGTCAGTCACCAGATTTGCATGGAGTTTGAGAATGGCTTCACACTTTTCAAGATTTTAATTAAACAAATTGTTATTATGTAATTTGTAGAGTAGAACTTTACTTAAAATTCATGACTATGAAAGTAATTACCTCACTGTGATTAAAGTGTGTTTCAACACAAAGTCTACGTGAAATCTCACGGATCTCCTGATCCCTGGCAAGGTCCATTTTGCTCACGTACTTCCATTTGGAATTCATTGTTACCTTCAAATTCTAATTTTGTGAATTGTGAACTAAAGCGAAGCGGAGTTTTTTATTTACTTAAGTTTTACTAATAGCGAATCGCGGCGTGCTGTGTTGATATTCTACTAGAACATAAAATAATAAGGGGCACAGAGAAGTCTATAATCAATCAAACGGTTTGGTCTTCGGTAGTTCGGTTTCAGAATCGCATTAAAGCAAGCAAAATTAGTTGGGATTTCTGGATGATGAAAAATGCAACGTAAACGTTACAGATAACAAACGAATATGTTTGATTGAAATTAATTAATTGAAGAAGGAAAATTACACTTCAGCGTAAGAAAGATTTTCCTCATGCTTGAAATTACTTTAAATTTCTAAAAACTGTTGTAATTTTGTTGTACAATTTTTCCGTTTGCAACACAGCAGTTTCTATCTCAGCGTGGCAGCCTTAAATGGCTACTAATGACAGGAGGAAAATCAACAAAAATATTAAAGAACTGGCTGTTCTGCAAGGCGACATAAAAAGCGTTAAAAATTAACTTAATTTGAGAAGTCTTACAAGTTACAAAATACGGAGTTTATTATAGCCCATAGTTCAAATTTACAGTAACAGTTACACATGTTTTAATTTATTATAATATAATAAAGTCGCTAAAAATAATTTCTCTGAACAAAAGAGACAAAGAACATGATTCAAAATATAATGGTCGGGGGAAATTGACAACATGTGAAGTGGAGTGTAATAATTCTGTGTCAACATGGAGACATTATTTAACAAAATTCTTGTAGCTGAAATATAATAGTGAAAAATATCGCACGAAACTTTTGAGGACGTCTCACTGGTAGTACAATTCAAGGTTACATCCGTCGTTGATTTCATCTACAAAACCATCAAAATATTTATTAGACATATTTATCAGATGATGTCAACATTGTTCCTGAAGAGTGAAAGACACGGTGAAATAAAAATAATGAACTTACAGTCCTGAAGTGTGATGTGATCCTTAAAAATAGTGTACCATTTCTTGAGAACTATTTTATCCGGGCGAGTTCCAGTTTGAGCGGCTATTAATTTCTTTAAATCCCCAATCGTGTCGTCGCCATTACACTTGACACGGACTTTCTTGCCCAGACGGTCATTGCATGTTATTTCCAACATATTGACTTGTGCCTGTAAAAATATTAATTATATGAAATGTAACCAAAATAGCGAATGGTTGCTACTTAAATGCACGAAAAGTGCCTACAAACATTAATGACAAACACAAATGTACATTATTAATAAACAACATTATGTACAAACAATCATAAAAAAATGGAATTTATTATTTGTACACAATGTAATGAATTGAAATAACCAACCTACTCAAGCAGCAATTTCTCCCGAAAATCCAAGCCGGACAAATGTAAAAAATGTAATACTGGTTAAAATACGAATTGTCAAAATCCACCAAAATGATCACAAATTATTGTACTACGTATTAAAATACGCGTCCAATGTCCAATCCCACCTCAACTTCCAGAATTTCAACGTAATTGCTGATTAAAATGTCCCACTAGAGTCACAAATTCACGTGCAACAATTGCCGATAAATTTTATTGGTTTGTAACTTACTGCGCGAGTTTTAAACCTAGGCGGGTTCATCCTTCTCCACTTGTCCATCTCCGAAGTTCTTTTCTTCACTTTTCTGCTGGCAATGCTGACTTGCACTAACTAAGGCACTAAATACTTAAAGTACCGAATTTACTGAACACATTTTTCTAACGTTGACCCGTTCTACGTTCTACTCTTCCTTTCCTTGTTTGGGGATTTTATTTTTATTATTATTTTAAAACGCATTATTGTTAATATTTATTTAAATTACAAGATTTAAAAACCGACATTATTCTTTTATTATGGACATGGACGTGCAGCCCGGGCCAAGTTACTTTGAGCCTTTGAATCTTCCTGGACCTTCGCACTCCAGGAATAAACGAACTGATAAAGGTAAATAATTTAAAACCAATTAGGTATTGTATTTTGTAGAAATCCAAACATGCGATTAAAATATAAGAGTTGAACACTGACATGCTTTTTAATTTTTATTTATATTGTCGCATTATTAATTTTTCATTTTCTGTTTTATTTTAGAAGATCTAATCTGCACCACTTCCAAACGACCGAGAACAGATCCCATTGCCGTTTCCTCCGACGAAGAAATTCCCTCAGATCTCGACTTTAGTGACAATGAAGATCCAATTATTACATTTATTGAGCCTCCACCAGAGCCGGAACTTGTTATTAAATACCGGCAAGTTCTGAAGCACATGCCAACTGCTCCTCACGTACGTATTGCTACTTCGGACGGGACTCGCCTGTACCTACGTGTTTTGCCGGATAAATCAATGGAACCTTCTAAATTAGAGCATAAGAAATATAATCTTTTAGGAGCAAAGTTTCATGAGCTGAGGAAACAAGCTGAGATTTCAGTAAGGATTTGTTATGTATAACAAAAATATTATATTTATTGCAACAAGATACGTAGATACATAATTTTCAACCATTTCCCCCACCCAGAAAAATCGTTTTCACGAGACATTAGCGGAAGTTGTTGACACCGAAAGCCTCGGTTTCGGTGTTCATGAAGACTTATGGGTTGAGAAATACAAGCCCAGGTCTTACTTGGATTTACTAAGTGAAGAGGTATTTTGAACTTTTACTTGGCTTTTTTAATAATTTCAAAGTCTTACTTTGTATTTGTATTTATTTAACTGGTCCCAACGAAACAAATCTAATACAACACAATCTAATACACAAAGCTTCGTGGTTGTGGTGTAAACAATGATTTTTTTAGCCGATTTATAATTATTTAACTTTTATTTGTAGACCTTAAATCACAGCTTACTCCACTGGCTTAAGCTTTGGGATAAATTTGTTTTCGGGAATGACTACTTGGCAAAATACAAGCAAACCAAAGAAAAATACTCTAATTTGGAAGCGAAAGAAAAGGAGAAAGCTGAAAATACATTTGGAAGTTTTAAACAAAAGTTTCAGCATGTTGTTGATGATGAAGGTTATGATGAGTCTGGGTTTCCGAAACAGAAGATTGCTCTGTTGCATGGACCTCCAGGATTGGGAAAGACTACTTGTGCCCATATTGTTGCAAAACATGCGGGTAAATGTTTAACAATACGTATTGGTGTTTAACTTCTGAATTAAAATATGCTGGTGCTTACCTTCAATTTAACATTTACTGTTATTTTAATTTATTAAACTTATGTCAATTTAAAAACAGGTTATAAAGTTATCGAGCTTAATGCAAGTGACGACCGATCAGTGGACATTTTTAAGAAAACATTAGACTCCGTTACGCAGAATCGCCCCGAGGTGTTTCAAGATGGGAGACCCAACTGCTTAATTATCGATGAAATTGATGGAGCTCCAACTGACACCGTCAATGTTTTAATTAATTTAATAACTGGAAAAGCTACTGAGAAAGGAAAGAACAAGACCAAGAAAATTTTACGTCGACCTGTCATCTGTATCTGTAATGATCTTTATGCCGTTTCTCTAAAACAGTTGCGACATTTGGCAGTTGTCTTACAGTTTCCACCGCTACTTCCAACCTTGTAAAGAATATTTCTGTTATTATAGTAGCATATTGGATAAATTGTCATTTTACAGTATTATTGTAGTATTCGGTACAGTAAATATACCTCCTCTCTTATAGATTAGTTGAGCGGTTGAAGGAAGTTTCATTAAAAGAAGATTTATCCATGGACAGTGGGTTTCTTCACAAGTTAGCTGACAGAACAGACTGTGATATTCGATCTTGTCTCTCGTCCATGCAGTTCCTCAAGAACTGCAACTCTACTTCCAGCGCTACTCGCGATATTTTCAATCAAATAGCCAAAAAGGATAAAAACAAGGGCATTTTTGCTGTATGGGAAGATATTTTTAGACTCCCTAAAGGGTAATTTGATGCATATCTATTAAACACAACTATATATGAATATTACCTAGGTATGTATTATTACGATTCAAAAAATCAAAATGCCCAAAATGCCTTGTTCCATATTAATATTAAAAATAAATATATTTGTACTTATAATATTTTTCATGTCAAATTATTTTTTCAAAGTCATTTATTATACTTTCCAGCAAGAAAGATTCAAGTGACGTAGATGATCCGACTAAGGCTTCGGCAAGATTTTCTAATATTCTTTCAACCGTCCAAAGTTACGGGGATTATGAAAAACTTCATGGCGGCGTCTTTGAGAATTATTTAAATACAAAATTTCGGGACTCTTACTTCCAAAGTGTAAGTCTTTCAATTTTAATTGTACATTTTTTGTTTTTATTTAGTTATAAATCGTATGGTAGGTTATTATTTATAATGAAATTCACATCCGTGGTGTTTCTTATGTAATACAAGTTCAGTGATAGTACTTACGTCAAAATCATGCCACGACATTTTATTCTGTTTTAGATAAACGAAGGTCTTAGGTGGGGTCAGTGGTTTGAAGAGCTGCGGTGGAGAATCGAAAAGTCGCAAAACTATTCCCTTTACCCGTACCTTCCTATGTATTTTGTCAATTGCCATTTTTTGTATGCTACCAATAATTTTTTAAAGCTGAGTTACCCCAATGTTGAGGTACGTCTGAGAATTTCTTTTTCATTCGTGATCATATATACCATTCTTTATTGCAATGTTATTGTCGTATTTTTTAACTTTTTGGTTGTAATTTAGAGAATAAAACGTGCTACAAACTGTAAATCCATCATTAGAAGCCAAATGTCTGACATTGATCCTCATGTCGGCAAGTATTTGGACGAAACAGATATGATCACAGACGTGATTCCAAGCCTCGTAAATATCCTCCAGCCAGGAACTATTCGAGCGGTATTAGTTTTGTGAAGATATTTCCAATTTATACGCATATTTTTAATAGGTTCAGTAATTTCAAATGCAAATAAAATATTCACAGATTTCCACCCAACTCTGGACAAACCGCGAGCGAGAGACGGTTAATGAAATAGTATCAACTATGATAGCCTACAATTTAAACTATTCCCAACAAAAACAGGCGGATGGAAATTACGCTTTCGTTCTCGAACCGTAAATGCGATTTGAATAATACTTATTTGCATGTGGGAAGTAATGCTTAAACTAATAATAACCATTTTATTTTTAGTAACATTGAAGATATCGGAAGATTTGCGTTTAAAGAAGGTAATTCGCGGCCGAAATTTCCTTACACTGTTAAGCAGTTAGTTGCTCGCGAGATAACTATGGAAAAACTGCGACGAAATGATTCTCAGCAACCGGAAGTTCTTCAGAACCATGTTACAACACCAAGGCGTCCTAATGTTAACAAGGAAGCTCCAAAACCACCAAAACTCCCTGTTCCCGTGAAGATGCCAAGTCTTGACTCGGATCATGGAAAGTTAACATTTAACAAGCACAAGGCTTCACCTGAGCTTGCGAATCCGAATGTCAAAGTAATAAACACTTGAATCCAGAAGTTTTTTTAATGTGTTTAATTAAAATTGTCAATATAGTAAGCGTTTTTTCATGGTGTATTTATATTGCATGTGTTTAATATTTTAGCCAATAATTCAGCCCAAAGATTTTTTTGGAAGACCAATTATTCGAAGTGCAGCAAAGATTCAAGCCGATGAAGAAAAAAGCAGTTAAATACAATAAAACTAACCAGTTACACAAATTATATTACTGTGTAAAGGAAAATCAAAAAAGTAAATGATTTTTGGTTTGTTTCAGAACAAAGTGGTCACATTTTGTACAAGTACAAGGAAGGTTTCAGCAATGCTGTGCGGAAAAATCTTAGAATCAAGGACTTCCTCTGATAGGACCTATAAAACTTACTGTTACGAATATTATTGAATAGCCTTAACAGTTAATTCTAAATACGTAATTGCTTTTGAAAAATAAATACACATTGTAAATAATTTTTACAGAAGTGTTGTGTAGCGAAGGCTTGATTAATTGGTGTGCATTTTCGTAAAAATATTTGCATTTTCCGGTGGGCTTTGTTTTTGCATTCAGCGTATCCTTGGGAGGAATATCTAAATGTACAAAAATATAATTTAAATTTCCAGGATGTACTACGCGAATTTTAGTACGGTCTGACATTGCATTGTTTCATTTTCGGTGTTGGAATTAGTTATTTTCCTTGTGGTGTAGATGTTTGGCTGACAAAATACGTATTCATTGGTAATGAATTTATTTATATGTACGTAGATACAGTACATGTATAAAAGTCAACAACATTAAACATATTGTACACCCTGTTTTGAAACCGAGGTCAGAGATTAACGTGCCCTTGATTATTTTTGGAAAATGTAACAAACAAGATAACATTGCTTATTGAGCAACCTAAAATGTTACGTGGTATGCCGAAAATAGATTAATTCTAAATAAAGGGTTCTGGAGAAAATCCCTTGTGAAGGTTCCAGGTTTGTAGGGGTGATTCTCTGGAAACTGTAAATATTGTGGAAGGAAAAGGGAAGGGGAAAGAAAACAAGGGCAATGATAAATAATAAAAGAAAGGGAGATTCAATGCCAAATGAACATGAAAATATTTATTTTGGATAAATTTACACAATTTTCTGGTATACATCATCGCTGTTCACCATCCGTATAAAAGCCACGCTGGTAGATCCAAATTCTTCAGTTCAGTTCTGACTCGTTTCAAGAGCTAAGCACCAATTTTCAATATTTTTCAGAATTCCGGAATTATTTCGAATTCACTGACATCATGAAGGCAGTAAGAGTTAAAATTTTAAAATCAAATATCTATATGAATTTCAAAGCGTTTTGAAAATTTTCAAATATTTTTCAAATTTTGATCTAAATTAACTTCCTTAGTTGACTTCCCTAATTGGTTTCCACTCATTATCTGATATCTATTATAATTATTTTTCCCACAGTTTTTGGTCCTTTCAATGGTCATCGCGACCGCAGTTGGTCTGCCAAACAGTTACGGCTACGGTCAGGTCCGAATTGAGACGACGGCTGCTCCAATTGTCCGCCGTTACGAGGCTCCTGCTCCAATCGTACGAACGACTGCTGCCCCAGTCTACGAAGCCCCTGCTGTGAAAGTAGCACCATCTTATGGAGCGTACGGAGAGGTCAAGTCGGAAGTCAGAGTTGCTCCCACACACATCCCCATCGTCCGTCACAACATGGACAGTGACCATCAGGGAAAATATTCACTCGAGTTAGCACTTTATCCCTTTTTCAGTTTTGGAATGTCAATGCCGGGTTAGACACTGCATATGTATTAGTGTTTTTTTCTGTTGTTTTCTAAAATTTTGATTTCTAAAATTATGTTGCAGCGTTGAAACCGGACACGGCATCTTACACACCGAACAAGGCCAACTCAAGGACTTGAACCTGAAGGAAGGTCCCGTGGGCGTCAAATCCGGCTCTTACTCCTACACCGGCCCCGATGGAAAGAAATACACTGTAAACTGGACTGCTGATGAAAATGGATTCCACGCTACTGGTGACCATTTGCCTACTTCTCCCCCAATTCCTGAAGCTATTCAAAAATCCTTGCTTCTCCCCCGTGTCCCAGAACATCTGTTGGATGGACCAAAAGGTGAAGGTGAAGTTCTGTCAGCTGGCGCTGCTTCATACGGATCCTCTTACTCCGCTCCTGCTTACTCTGCCCCTGCTGCTCCTATCGTCCTTCCTACTCTCGCCCCTGTCCGAGTGTCTTCTGGATATTAAATTTGTCGACTAAATCTTTCCCAATTTCTTCAGTTTTTGTATCTCATCAAATTCTGTATTTTTAGCAAATGGCTGGTCCACCGTAGATTCACTTTACTTGAATTTTAACATGACAAATAAATCTCGTAGCTTATAGCAGAAGTTTATTTAAATATTGATTCAATTATTTTCACACTTCATTCTAATGTCATTTTTCATTATTAATGCAGCGTATTGTAGTCTTCATAATTATTCGCTTCGGAGTTTAAACTAGATGTCACTGTGGTCTGCCTATTATGTAGAAACATCTTGCCATCATTTTTGTTTGGCAAGCATAACTGTCTGTATTAATTGGCATATATTTTTTAATAAATTAAGCCCGGAAGGACAGATCAAAAAGTTCCACATATACAACATCTAAACTTGATTTAAATTTAATGCTTAATGAAAACGATTAACTGTCGACTAACAAGGCCTTCATATAATAACAAAGAATTTTAAAATCTGACGTTAGCACCCACTACACTAACCACCACGGTAGCATTACTTACTAAAAATGTTTACGAGATTCAAGTTTCATTGATAAGTTCAACAGGTTATTCAAGGAGCCAATCTCAATTATAATTTCATCACGCGAATGAAACCTTGCAACTGTCTATACGTCTGTGTTTTTTCAATGTTTGTAGTTCATCATTAAATCTGAGGCTAACGCTATAGAGATAATTTACTGCAGTTAATTTCTTTCGTTGTGAAATATGTTAAAACGGATTTTGTGTTCGAATTGTTGCGATTTTAAATGTTCACTCAATTACAATATAAATGTCTATAGGTATAATACATTCCCATGTACAGACGTACATTCATACATCCAATGCAGTGGATATAATTATTGGCGAATTAATTATGGCAGGAAGTATTATCACAATGAATGGTCCGGAAACAAGAAAATCTAGAGCTGGAAAACAAGAGTCCTGCTGACAGATAATGAAAGAGATATTTTCATTGTGTCTCATGCTAGTTGATCATTCCAGAGCTCTACTTTACAGTCATACATGCTCATCGTTTCGTTGGAAATAAATGCTCCTTAAAATGAATTTAGTTTCAAAATGAATCTCATGGCGTCCGCGTTTCTCATGCTCCTGGCCATTGTGGGAGTGATTGTGTTTATTGCGGATCTAACAATTGTTAACTCGTCTTTGTTGGTTCCCTTGACGACCGAAAGAACGACCACCACTGAAAAAATTAAGGTTAGTACGGTTAATTAAAATCATTATTGAAAATTTTGTTCCAGCATATCATTTTAATCTATTTTGAAATTACCTTTGGATAATCTTAAATAATAATTATTATTGCAACACATTTGTCGATGCCTCCTAATTCTTCTTATTGTTTATATAAAATGAAAAAAATAATTCCCACCCCTTAGACGACGACCGTAAAGCCTTTTAACTGCAAGAAAACGATGATGGTTCTGGGCAAAAGAGTGTTCAAGCAATTTGGCGTATGCAACCGAGACATGAAAGTGTTTATTCCTAGTGAAAAAGAGCGAGAAAAAAGAATTCAAGTATATCCCTACAATTACGTTTTTAATTATTTTATTAAACTAATATTTTTCTCAAGCAGGGGAATTAATTAAACAATTGAACAATGCATTCAAATGAAGTATTTGTTGATTTACAGTGTTCTGTTAAATGCGTTTTGAAGAAAATGAAAGTGGTAAGATTCTATTGAAAAAATTATAAGATTATTTAAAAAAACATTAATAGTAGCTAGTACATGCCTAGACCAACTTTGTTGTATGTAGGTGAATGAAAAGGATTTAATAAATGAAGCTAGCGTGCAAGCATTTTTCGATACCTTCCTGCCTCCGGCCATTCATGAGATAGCACACTATATTACTGCTGGCTGCGTTGAGGATTTTGGCAAGTTGCATTTTTATACGTTTCAAATAATATTGCTAAACCTGTGTGTGCTATTGGAAACCGTTCTTTAAATATCATTGAGCACAATCCAAAACCTGTGACTTTTTCCAGAGTCCAAAGGCGAGGCTCCAGCGCATGAAGACTTTTGCGAATCTTACGGAGTATTTCTACATTGTGTTCAAGACAGCATTAGTGGGGTAATAAGAATTTTATTGCGATATTTAATATTTTTATAATAAGAATTATTAAAGATTAAAACAATTTTTAATAACACGATCACAATTTAGGTGTGCTAAAAGAATGTACAAAATTTAGGACATTTTAAAAATCAGATTTGAAATTTCAGATGTGCTTGTAGCGTGAAGATTCGTCGCTACAATTTAATCAAGACAATGCAGAAACTATGCTCTTTCGCTGATTCCAGATTACATGGATTTAATACGTTGGGTTCCGAAGTTGCAATGCCAGTACCGTCAGTAATTACATTACTTTCTTGCAGATGTTTCGTCGACTGCCTTGTCATTCGATAGCTTCAAAATAAAGAAACCAAAAATAATTGTAGAATATTGTACTACTGCATGCTCCACTTATGTATGAGTTAATTATACAAAATGGTGAATTTTTGAAAACAAAATTAAAAATGAAAGAATATAAAATAAAAATGAGATAAAAGCAAGCTCACCGGTGGCAAAACGTTCTCAGCAAAGGTATCCCTATCTAGAATATTGCCTGGAGGACTGTACCGCACCACCACCACAGTGACGTAATGCTTTTTCGACGTTCTTCCCGTCGCACTTCCCACACCTAAATCTTCTGTGCTTTTCCAAACCATCTGGGAGAAATGCCCTGTCTTAGGGCTGAAATAATTGTCCGTCCAATTGTAATTTTGGGCTTGCTTTGCCCATTCTCCACAAATCTTTTGTGCATTTAATTTAGTTTGTGCATAGGAAACAGAAGCCCATGTATTGTCATTGTAATTCCGATCATCACTATCGTCTGGATTTGGAGTGAATTTTGTAAAATTCAAATAATCATTAACCTTGCGCTTGGCCTCAACTATGGCATTCTTTGATAACTGTAGAAAACAAGCATAACTTGGATTGAAAGCTACGAATTTTCATATAAACAAATTTTCTCCATGTTTTTGATTCAGAATGGCCGGCATATTTTTAATGCAAGGCATACTTGGAAAAATTCCATTTGAATTTTGAATTGAGCAAATACTTTCAAACACAAAATAAACTTTACCTCCTCATCCAATATCAACGGTGGGGCTTGATGTAATGCCCGCAACGTGTTGTGTTCTTTTAGAATTTCCTTGGCAAAATTGTTCTCTTCCTCTGCTAATGAATGTGCTAAATCAAATGATTAAATAAAATTAAAAATTGAATTTCGTTTAGTAAACCAAACGGTTGGAAGTTGAAGTTGGAAAACAACATAAATTCTATAAGTACTGCGCAAAATAACACACCGAAAATTATAAACAGTGTTGTAACACCCGAAAACAGAATGTGAATCTTTGACCTTCGTATTTCTTCCATATTAGCTTACGTTCTATTTACTTTTCCATATGGTGCTTATTGTTTTACGAATGAAATCTCAAGAAACACAAACTAAAAATATGAGCATAAATATAGGAATATTATCAGGAATTCCGGTACACAAGCCATTAATGCACAATAACATTTTTATAGCTCTATTGTGTATTTTATGGTTTGACAACAACATTATTGTTCCATTTTAGCATTAAACGCAAGCCATAGGATTACCGACATCGACTTTGAACCAACACGGACATTCCTCAACGCTACACTAGTTGATGCTGCACTCAAATGAATACTCGTCCGTTTAACGTATTTAACATAATTATGTGAGATCAAGTTCACTTTGTCTTCATAATTAGTCGCTCCTATTTGTTTTTATTGGTAGTAAAATCATACAAGAAACTAATTATCCCATCATATAATAGGTATACCTATTGTTCTCCCAATGAGACAAAATTCAAAAACGACGTCCAAGGATGGCTGTATGACACAATGGCACTACTTCACTACTTGTAATTCTCTCACACTCTCACCTATATTCGCACTAAAATCTCTGTGTAACGCATTTAAAATTTAGTGGCATACATGATGATACAACATAACGACCAGAGGTTTTCCCTTGTGCAGAGCACGGGCTTAAAGCTAGTTGGTATAAAATGGCTATAATTTTGTTGTTGAACTCTTTGAATGAAGTCGATGCAGAATTCGGTTTGTTCATGGGAAACAGGCGGAAGTAAGCCCAGACTATAGGTTGCGCGCCGGTGCTGGACCGTAAATCCAGTTTTATGCTAAACTTCCTATATTACTTGTAAATTCTGGGTAATTATTAACTATTGTAGTGACAGATACTCTGCATGATAAGATCGCATAAATTTATCAAAATGAAATTAAAAATGTGATTAGAAACGGCAATTGAAATTTAAAGCGCTCATAAAATTTTATTATCTATATTAATGCGTTCATTTTTGTAGGGTTACTGGAAACTTTATATATATGTATATTAAATAAAGCATCATACATAATGATAATGGGTTCATTAATATAGATCATACATAATATTTTTAAACACGCCGTTCCCGGGTTTTAGTGGGCGTATACACGAAACCCGCAAAACTGACATGTTGCACCTCTAGTTTTTGTTGATATTTGAGCACTTGATAGATATTTATGAATTGTAATAATTTTGGTCTAGGAAGAAATATTTTAGAATACATGCTTTCAATTGTTATTGTCTGAAATTTATTTACATTGAAATAATTTACACTAACTCATATAAAGTTAATTTTTATTATTACATACAAATTTACATTGCTAGGTTACACGAAGTTCAACTTGCAACATTTTTGCAAATAGAACCTTAATTTTGGATTTTGACGAAGCTTTGGTTTAAAATGCTCAAGTATTTGCTTGGAATTTTCGAAATATGGTGACACGCACTTAGAAAAATACGTTCACATAAAAATATTAATGGAAAGATTGAGATTTTGAGAAGTTATCCTTTTGGCAAATGGTCACCAATGGGTCTGAAACCATTTTCATCAGCGACATACCGAAGATGAAAGACCTAATGAAAATGTTTTGTGTGAAATTATTAGATTGCAACAAATGAAACTTGTTCGAACTCTTATTTAAACAGTTATTCTCTCTGGCAGAAAAACTGGATAAATATTTTGCATACTAATATTTTATTTGCTTACTTGACCATCGGGAGCAGTCCAAGAAATCACTCCCTCCATGCGTTGAATGCCGACGGCATCTACATTTCTAGCGGGATCAGCTGGGGAAATGGGAGTGAAGCTTCCGCTGTCCTCTCGGGTAGTTCCATCACTTAGCGCATAGCTTTAAAACCACATTATCATAAAAATATTTTTTGGCTGGCCAAAATGACAGTAAAACACCTTAGCTTTTAACTATACATGGGAACTATTTTTAAAAATAGATACTGCCAATTTAAAAAAACATTTTACAAATTTAAATATTTCTCGATCAAAACCCACCTGCTTCTAAAGAACCCAGTCCCGTCATTCTCATTGACCTCGTTCACCGTCCTGACGTCCGGGTATCTGACCTGAGGAGCGGCACATGCCATGGCTACGCATGCTGCTACGGTCAGGATCTGCAATACAAAAAGTAATTAGAGTTGAATAAATTACAACTGCTATAATTTATAATTATTTATGTACAAATATTAATAAAACAAATTCCACAAGTAAAAGTGAACTGAATCTTAATTCTAGGATATTTTAATTTGAAAAAGAGCGATTAATTTATTCCAGACAAATTAAACTTACAATAAGTTTCATTTTGAAAACACCCGGAAAATTTCTATAACAAAAAATAAGACTTAACGATCTGAAGCTACAGACGACACTGAAGAATTCCAAAGAGGATCAGGGAATTTATAGGAAAAGGTGAAAGGTTTGACCCTGACCAAGAGCACGCTTGACTAATCTACATTTAAATTAATTCCTCGGCGTCGTGTTCTGTGTACGAAGTCATAATGACAATAATGATAATAATGTATAAAAGTATTTTTGCGTAAAAAATATTTGTAAATAAAGTGCATCTGTAGTATTTTGATGAATTGCACCATCATATAAGGCTGCACATTGTTACCTCATTGGAGTTTTTATTTACTCACGACCTCACGCTCCCATAGCTCATCGATAATTGGCACTGCGCCGGATGAAAGGGACGGAAACCCATAATTTTTGCAGTTGATGGAGTCATCTTAATTTCACTGAAGCGTCTTCGGACTTGTACTTAAGTATATTATTACACTGACCTCTCATTACGAGATAATTTTACATGTGGTTAACATGCATTTAACATGTGTTTAGCAGGTTTTTTACACGACTTTTTTGCAATGTTTATCAATAACAAGCGAATATGAGGATGTAAATATAGTACAAAGTGAATGCGATGATATTGAATCGTCATTGCAAAATTCAATATTATTATTACAGTGCAATAGAACAAGATTGAAAAATCAAGGCAGATTTCATGCGAGCGTTTTTCACGTGGACGTAATAGATGTTGTATGTAAGTATTAATATTACTTTTATGATATGTATTATTCTAATTTTGATATGTATTTTCCTTTAACCATTAGACATTATATTATTTAGACACAATATTTAGAGAAATTTAGACATTCTAAAATGTTACAAATGAATGCAAATTGATATTTCGATTTAAGGTGCCTGTGGCGGCTTCTTCTCCGCTCGAAGTTTCTTCAGTCCCTGAACGTACCACTGGAGTTCCTCGACAGTATGCTTAACGTTCTTGATGACCAATTCGTTGGAGCATTTGTTGTTATCATCTTTAAAGGCTTCATTGACGGCAGGGATCGGGACAAAACTTGGAATCAATACCATTCCTAACTCATTTACAAAGGGCTTGATTATTGTGCAAGCTCGACAGCCAGCGAAATTCCCGACGGAATACGTAATTAGTGCGGCTGGTTTATGGATAAATGAAGTCTTAGGAAAATGGGAAATCATGTTGAGCAAGGCGGGTGCTGGCAGGCAGTTGTATTCCGGACAGAGAAGGATGTAGCCATCGGCTGCTTTTATTTCTTCATTTGCTTCTCTCAGCCACGCCGGTGCGTCTTTGGGGTTCGGATAGAAATGTATTGGTTGTTTCAGCAGCTCAAATTGCATTTTCAACGGGTCAAAAATTACCGGCTCGATGTTCTGACTTTGTGCGATTGTTTCTACGTATTTCCCTACGCGTTCCACAATCCTACCGTTTCTTACTGAGCCGTAAAATATGACTACCTTTGGTTTCCCATTTTTTGCAATGTCGGTTGAGAAAGGTTGAAATTTCTTGGCGTGGCTGACTAGTAGTTGTGACAGCAGACGGACTGCGGTTGTTGTAATAATTATTGTGAACATGTTGAAATTATTTATTGGTACTGATCCTATTGTTGATGCAAAACTTAATTTTTTACAATAATCGGAAATCGGAACAGTTCGTTATTGTTAGCAACAAAGTTAAATGAACGGGCCGAGGTACAAATATGTAATTCATTATGATAGTTTTCTGCCCCAACGTTATAACGAGATAAGTTCGATTATCTCGAATTTAAAATTAGTTTCTGCAAATATTTTGCGATCGTTTTTTGAACTCGGAACTGGATTGAGCTGTACGTTTTACATTTTTTTTGAAGGTGTTATTTTTTATTTGATGAAATATTTTAGACACTACACAGATCTATTTCTATTCTACAATATTGTCATATCAATTCTCAGTGAAGTTCCCTAATGTATTTCCCAATTTGATAGGTATGATTATTTATGTTTGGTATTATTGGTTTAATTCTGATGTATTTTTATCACTCTTATTAATTAGTACTAATTAAATACATTGGTACATTAAATTGTTAATTTTACTTCCAATGAAGTTTAGCAGATGTAAGTTTTATGCCTTGTAACCAAATGGGTGGGGAATAATAAAAACTACCAGTGTTTGAAAGCTTAAGAGTACATTAAGGCCTTCAATCTATTGACGGTAAATCAAATATAGCAGATTTGCGACATCAAATACAAATTCCACAATAAATATTCCACTACATCGATGTAGCACAAAATTAAACATTGCAGCTGTACAAATACTTCCCAGCTAAAGCGATCCGAAAGCCAACATGACCTTCGTTTGAGCTTTTACAATAAAACAAGGCATAATAAACCGAAGGGGAAAACGTGTTACGTTACGAAATTTCCTTCCAAGTTCACACTTTTCTGCTAAAGCCGTGACGCTGCTAAGGTTTAATCGACGCTTAATAAGAAATACCCTCCATTCCGAATTAAGCTTATTTGATCCTTGGGGCACTTCAAATAAAGGGTTGACTGGGTAAGATGGTCTGATTAACGGTTCTATTTGCATTGGGAACTTGGGAAATAAAATAGTCGCACAGAAATTGCTGTAAGATTGTAAAAGTTTTTTCAATCGCCGTGCGTGAATCGCTCTTTAGCGGATGAAACAAACGATAAGTGATGCGAAGTGTGTCTGCCAATGTGTTTACACTTTTTGCGGCAGAGTAAACAACGGTCGGGTGAAGATTAGAAGCAAAGTTGATGAAGTAAGAGGAAATCGGTCGGATTCAACACATGAGACGGGATTTTGGGTATTGTGTTCATCCCTGGTTTGGTTTAAGTATTCAAGTTACGTAATTACGACGTATGCTGAACTTGTATGCCATCCTAATATTCAGCTGTGATATTGTCAGCAGTTTTCACACATAGGATCACCAACTAACTTAGCACCTCCCAGGGATAAAAGTTCCGCCGTCGAAATACAGAATTCTGTACACACGAAAAACACAGACTCTCAAAGAGCCTGCATGTGTTTCCCAATTTCTCCAGATATTTGCATTACCCGACCTCACTCTTTCCTTCGTCTTCCGATCAGTCGGAGTGCCGTGTTTTCGTGGCTGGCATCAGCATTTTCCTGTTGTGATTTTTTCCCCTTGGAACTTTCGTCATGAAAAATCAAAATCAGGTAGATTTTTTCATTAATGGTTATTCAGTGTATACACTTGTATTACATGAGTTCATAGCTCAATATTCAAAATACAAATCTTTGTTCTAACTTTAAAGTACAATAAATAGATTGATAAATCTAAAGATTTTCCACAAAATGGATAACTTCACAGAATTTTGGAATATAAATGCAGATTTTAGTGACAACACCGAAAGTTCAGTTAATGTTACACTCATTACTGACAGCAGCATCATTATTAACAAGGATCTGCGATATTATATTTCGTTGGTGGGCATAGAATTTCTAGTAGTGTCCTCTTTTAATGTCATCGGCAATGTGACAATCCTCTGCCTCATATTCTGCTGTCCGACTTTTCGCAAGTAAACTAATTTCATTTCATTTCTATACTTTCATGCGCTACAATGTCGTCTTCAGCCATTTGAATGAATCACATTAATGTTGCTAATTACTAAAGGTCAATTTGTAGGATGAGCGAACAAGTTTTTTCGTGAAATTGAAACGTTAGTATTCATATTAGATTTTTGTAAATAATTGTTTGGAATTAAAACAGACCGGCCAATTACCTGATTGGGAATCTGTCTGCAGCCTCCCTTTTTTATATGACAGCCGTGATGGTTCACAATCTGGAGAGGACTGAAGGACTGTGGTCCTATGGGCCAAGAACATGCAGGATTATCCCAGTTCTTCACAGTAAGTAAATTCAAGAATAAAAATTATCTTAAATATTTTAGCTAATATTTTAGGGTCGTTAGTTTTCTCAGTGTCATGAAGTCTTTCACTATAAAGTGATGCCATTTTCTTTATTCATTAATTTTGTGGTTCACTAAATTTATAGCCGTTAATGTGGCAGTTGATGTTTCAATTTTCCAGAGATCCCAGGCTCGGTAATATCCCTGACACTGATGTCTATCTCGTCGGATCGCAGCAGGATAATCCGAAACCCATTTGACAGTCCCAAAGTATCGCCGATAGGACGCATTATCACCATTTGGCTTCTCTCCGTCTTCATTGTCCTTCCATACGGAATTGCCAAGCGGTTTGAAGAATCGAGACCTGAGCATTACAAGTGCATTAAGGTTGTTATTATTCCGCTCTATCAATAATTCTGCATCGCTAAATAAAACTGTCTAATAGCGTTTTGGTGTCTGGCTCTAAGCCCTTGATGGGGATATTGCGCACTCCCGCTGGGAGCTTGGCAAGAATCAAAACACTGCTCGGCGTTTTGATTAAAATTCAAAAGTTGTACTATTGCTAAGCATTACATTAAAACAGCCATTGCAAGCACACGGGCAACATTTTGAGAAAACTTTCAGCTATTGATTCTTTTGTACATGTATTGACAAGGAGAAGCAAAAGTATCTTGCACTTTCTATGAACTTGCGTCAAAAGTTTATAGACACTTGAACAGTGGAACCGTTGAAAGCCTCCGGAGACCAAATGTCAATATTGAATGTCCTAACGTAATCAATTTCCCCGCGAGCGCTCTTGTATGTTTTTTCAATTACATTAATGACTCTGAGAAATAACAAACGCAATATCTATTGCACTTTTTGCCTGTGTAGGCGTTCGTCACGTCTTCAACTTAAATTTACATGCATGCAGCTTGCTGAAATTAAGGCTGTAAATTGTATACGCAGATATAGGTTATGCTAATAACAACGAATAGTTGATTAATTTACTTTATTTTTCAAAAATGTTACGCTCGGTTGATGTGCAAACTTTTCTCCACAAGCACTTCATCAAAAACTCTCAAAGTGGATTGAACACTGCTTCTAAACTTTATGACTCGATTTGTAAAAGGAAAACTAATGAATAAAATTTTATCATGAACAGGTTGCTTTGTGGAATAATCCCATGTACAACATCGCTTATGGACTGATTGCACTTGCAGTTATTTATGTCATCCCTGCTATTGTCCTTCTTGTTGGTAAAACTACAGACTAATTTGAAAAGTTGAATATTTCGCTTATGTATCGTGAGACCGAAAAATATTATGATATTTTTTAGATGTAATTAAGATGCTGACGACAATGAAATTCTTGTCTCTTTGGCCGGTAAGTTAAAATTTCACCATGACGGATTTATTTAAAATGTTAATTCTTTTTCGTTGACTAAGATTTAATTTAAGTTAATAATAATAATTATTACATTATGAATTAGTTTTAATTCATTTATTAAAGCAACAATGTGTAACAATATTCAAGATTTTTTCAATGCTTAGAAACAAGTCTTCAAGAATGAGGACCGTCGAGTGACGTTAATGAGGAATGCCTGCATCTACGCCGTGATCTTCATAGTGTGTTGGCTTCCCATTGGGATCTTCCGCACCTTTTTGGACCTTCCACCCGGGGTTGTGGCCACTGGAATCCGCCGTAACTTGAAGATCTGCTGGAGAGGTCTTCGGTACGTGGGCTCCATCTACGTGGCTCTCCATCCTCTTCTGCTCTTCTTCCTCTCTCACAATCTGCGGCAGCACGTTTCCTTGTGCTGCGTTTAAACTTCTCACAATCAGAGTTTTTAGCTGATATCGAAATTTCATTGTATGAGGGTTAAGATCTAAAATATTCATGCTTTTTATATGGGAATTTCATTTTAACGGCATTTCAGTATAGGTTGATTTTATAGTTTTTTATTGTGATAAAATTTCGTTACGACAAATTATAACTTTTCTAGCTCCTCGTTAATTGTAGCAAATGCACATTCCCGTTCAGCTAAAACTATTGAAGTTCGAAAAATAACAATTATTAAAAGATTTTTGAAATAATAAGAAAACGGGCTGTATTAATTATCACGAAACTTTAACAGAAACATATTTTCTGTCAAACATTTTGTGACTTTAGTGTTATTTTGCTCCTGAACAAGCAAAGCTCTCCATATTATTTTTGCGGAGGACATAGTTATTATTTTTCACTTTGGATGGCGCTGATTCCACTTCAGTTGTAACACAACTAATAAATCAATGTTTAGTGTGTAATAAGTGCACGATGTATGTATAAAAATCTTTAATGAATAATTACTCTTGGGTGTTTCTCTATATTTATACTTACATACTGTTTTTAACAATTTTGCCACAAATTCAGCACAATCTTGTTTTTAAATGCTAAAGTAAGTATTCCTTATTCTTTAGTAGAACAATAATGTCATAAACAATTTATTCGTACCGTCATGAAAACCTGATTTAATAGTTCACATTCCACATGCCAGGAATAATAACTCAATCGGAGGGTGTATACCAACTATACCAATTACAGTAATATTTCTCGTTGTCAAATCACTAAGTTGTAGTAATTACCTTCATTCAGGTGTAATTCCTATGTGAACACATTCTTTCTGCCAAACTGCACCCCTGTCAATGGTATTGTTACGGGGGAAATATATTCAGGGTCGTTTCTTCGTTTCACTTGCCAATAAATTTACCTGCATGTTTCATTATAAAATACACTTGAAGCAGCAGTACCTTATAACCAGTTCGATAGTTTAGTACCGATAATTTATGTCGGTGGTTCTACTGACAACTGACACAAAAATACACACATCTTTATGCAGGAAGAAGAAAAAGGAAGAAAAATTGGTATTGTAAAATGATTTTCACAAAAGGAATCTCATTCATGTTTATATTTACATTAGGTATAGGTACTATTGATTGAGAAGTAAAAGGCGGATATATCATATGCTTATAGGTGTATGACTGCATTAATTTATTATACATTACCATTTACTGCAAAATGCACATCTCCATTACAGACACGTTGCAATATAACCCGTTAAGGATGGCAAGTGAAAAGCATTCGTTCAGAGTTTGCATGGAAATCACATTTTAACAACAGTTTACAGTTTTTACCTACAAACTCCCACGGACTTTGATCTTGTCTGCCGAGCTGTTTACGTATTCATTGCATTATTTGTCTTTATTTGCATACGCATGCACTTATATGCAAGCACATATAATCTATCGTATACCACAGTTTCATTAAAGGAATTAAAGTTACATTGAGGAGGAATTCCAACCCAAAACTTGACTTTGTTCTTCCATTCTATTCATCTTTAAAGTAATTCTCCAGTAACTTGTAAAATGCAGTGCTGCGGGGTAAACAAGTTGGAAATTCCAATAAATACAAAAGAAAATTCACAAATGCCTTCTCCAGTTCCAACTTCGCTGGACTTTACAGTCGGCATTCGGCAAGTTCTTTTACTACGAAGTTGCCTTTCTCAATGGACAATGGAACTCTTGAAAAATTAGGCACTCTCTAAAGTTCCTGATGTTGTTTTCATGTAATGCTCATCCTCTATCCTCCTTAATTCGTGTCATCATTTAACTGTCATTGGGCTGTAAATCTTCTTTTTTGTGAAATTGTCTTTCATTGAATAAACTGTTCCTTTTCGGGCTTTATACTTTTACAACTCAGCCGACTATATTGCTTTACTGACATTGGGATCAGAGTAGTGTTACGTCAATACTTTCCTGCCATTCAGCATTTCCTTGGGTGCCCTGAAACTCAAAAACCACTAACTTGTCTATTTTTCAATTTTTTAAATTGTCCAGTTCCCACGATCCACGTGCAATTCAGTTTTACAACTACACTTTATAACATATAATTTAGGAGGATTAATTCCATATTACATATCTTACTTATAGTTACAATGAACTGTGCGGACTAACGAAAAGTAAACAACATAAGTAATTTTTCTAAATTCGTTGTATTTATTTAATGACTGTGGACGTAAACGTAACTATACACATTTATTGCCAACCATAAAAATTACGGAGTCGATTGCTTTAATAGCCATTCTGTATCTTTAATTTAAAGGCCCTAAAATTAAATTGCTAGCCGAACTTCAAACAATGGAAAGTTTACGGGTGGAGGAACTCGGCAACATTATTACGTATAAAATAAATCAATATGTAATAAGTAAGCGAATTCGGCAAATGAGTTGGTAATGATGAATGGAGAAAAACGAAGAAAATAGTACATTTTATCTGCAAACAAAGTATTTGTAGTAAGCAGTTTTCTTAACTACGAGTGCAAAAGCTGGAGACCGCAGGCTTGGGTGGCTTTGGATGGAAGACAAAGTAATGACCACCCTGCGGACTTGTCCGCACAGAAGTTGACAAAGCCAATGGATCGGATCCGTATAATCCTAGTGATGTCAAATGCTGTCATTAGTGATGATTTTCAAGAGAGAAAAGCCGCTTGTCCTTAATGGGAACGAGAAGCTATAGAGGATTATATCGAAAGGTAACTTTGACTCCAAGGTAGGTTCATTCATTGGAAAATAAAAATACTTTGAGCCTCCAACATAATAGCGGATACTGTGTATCCTTAAATATTGCAGCATTTATTTTGTTGACTCCATTGAGTCTGTTGTGTTCTTTGTAGTTTCGGTCGAGAAAAGTTGGAAATTAGCCTTAACTACGGATTTCGGGGTTTGTTATAGAGGCTACTCGAGTCAGACTATGGCTTATGCAATGGGAAATCGAAATATATGTATATGTAGTTGGTTTGGTTGTGGGAGAAGCAAATTGTGAGTGAAAATGAAAAGGAAATGATGGGAGTTGATTGTTGAGAAGACGAAATTCTCGTTCATTTTCATCATCACTGTCATTGTTACAGAGGTCTTGGACTAAAGGCGAAGGAATCAAGACCACCCGGCTCCTTTGTGCACGGAATCAAGCGAGACCAACAGGTTACCGGAACCAATTTCATTTTGTCCAAGGAACTATTTATCCACAAAGAATTTTTGCTCTCTTCCTCTTATTCCCTTCAAAAAATTCTTTTCCCTAAAAATTCCAAATTTCCACATCCCACGTGTTTGCTCGACGGCATGACCCTTAGAGGTTTCATTTTCAATATATTACATTCATGACATCCATGTATTAATGTGTACTTATACATAATTATTTTGAACGAACCTAAAAAATTTCCTTTTATTTCTCCACAGGCAAATGCGTGCCGAATTTACGGAGAAAATATATAATTTTCAATGGAAAATAAAGGAAGAAGTAACGTCGGAAAGGGGAGAAAAGCGTGGCAAATCCTCTTACACAAGTTAAATGTAATGTGACGTTCTCCGCTTTCAAGTCTCGCACGAACGGATTCTCCTTTTTCTCGCAGAAAATGTCAAATTGACACAGTTTGTTCCTCGTTACGGACAATAAACCCTGACACCTGGTCAGTTCCTCCCAGCCGCTTTTGGCATTTCAACTTTTCCGCAAATATCCGATCGTCGACGGATTACACTTTCGCTTTTCAGACTTCGGCTATAAAGACATTTAAACACGCTTCTGGAATTTACGACACAAATTAAAAAACCTTTAATCCGACTCACCACTTCAAAATAAAAGCAAACAATTTTTATATACTTACAAAATAATTAACTTGTGGATTGACTTGTTCAATTGAGTAAACCTCCACAAAGATTTCAAAAAAGTCTAAATTCTTGACAGCAATAAAAATCAACAGGACCAAAACATTTGAATCTTAATCATCAGGGATTAGATACAACAAAGCTAGTTAACAGTCTAAAAAAGTTCTTGAGGTTTTTTATGGTTGAAATCAAAATTAGTGGAACTCTTGAGAAGATATTGACAAATCTTATTTTGTCGTCCAAAAACTCAAAATTTCAGGCAGAATTTACTTGGCTTGCACGTGAAGCGCCGACCAAAATCAAAACAGCAGCTGAATGGAAAAAAGAGCTTCTGTGTAAAGATATTTTGAAAAGCGAGCGAATCTAATTGGAAGCAGTTGGAAACTCTTAAATTTAGATTTCATTGAGAGGAGAGCAGTGAGAGAGAATGAAGTGGAGCGAAGGAAACCAAAGCGAAGGTGAACGTGAGGAAGCATTTGAGTTGATTTGTGTGAGAGTCAAATGAGGACTGGAAGAAGCGTTGAAAATCGCCATAAGAAAAGATGACTGACTTATTATAGATGTAGGAACATGATACTATGGCACCTTGTACCTTTTCCTTACTACACCAATACTTGTTTTTCCACAGAGCAAAGAAAGGAATAAAATCCACATTGTTGGATGTATGTGCGCAAGGGTAATAAGTACGGGAATGAGTAGCTGCTATAATGATAAATAAATGGTGGATATATAGAAGGTGACTGATGATGAAACATTTCGACATGGAATCGAGCAGTGAAGGAAGAACCACACTGTTGTTTATTATTGGATTGATCGGAAAAGGAAGGACCCTTTGCTCGCTATCTCTCTGCTCCCAGTATTACTTTCATGAACAGTTTTACGGAGCACTGCAAGCTGGAGGATTAGCCACAGTCACGGTTTGTTACCATGCTGTTTGTGTTCCATAACTCTCAGATTACCCAAAGACCTGAAGCCATGCCAACAACTGTGTTTCCTATTTACCCTCCGTTTCAACAGTCATATTTGCTATCGTAAATGTATTTTCCAAGTTTGGTTGTGGGTCCTATAATGTAGCGCAGGAAGTATTTTTTAATGTTTAATTTACAATATTTTAAACAATTTTATGAAATAAAAACAATAATACTATTATTATATTTTGTTTGTAAGTCCTTAAAAATCTGGCGTCCCTTTGTCTTTCTGAGCGCCATTTCAAAATTTTAAATTAAATTAAACAAATTTGTTTACAAATTTGGTTTATATCACTACTTGATTCTTCTTACAACAATGCAGTACACTAATAAAGAATGTAGTCTTTTAAAACGTATAATGTATTTTTTACACCGAACCAATGGAAAACTAAAATCCTCAGCCCCAGCTTTGTAACATTGGGCAATAGGAGTAATTTTCAATAAATTCCCCTTTCGCTGCTAATGTCGCAATGTACCAAATAACAAAAATCAACAATAAAAATTAACGAAATAAAATGTGACGGTAGAATGAAAATTGTGCAAAGCAAAGGAAAAAATCATTAGTTCCAAAAGAAGGCCAAACAAAAGGTTCGTTTACCAGCCACAGCCACACATCTCGTTAGTCCTCGGATGTAATATGGATTGTGATTCTGTGATGTTGGTCGGACGCAAAATCTGAGATTAGTTCCGGTCAGGGGATTCATTGACAGATTGCAGATTACATTTTGAGATACTCCCCGTATCATTATATTCAGACTCGTGTGGCAATTATGAGAACAGTTGAGTCCCAAAACATGGAGAATTAAGCCAAACAAGGAATCAAAGGACAAGCCTGGAGCAATTAGTAAAAGTCATCCTTATAGCGTTATGCATAGGATAATGCTATGAATCCACATATTTATGTGACATGAAAACTGGGGGAATTACTACAGAAATGAAGGTTGAGGCATATAAGTACAATTTATTTCCCAATTTTTTGATTTTCCCCCTGATATGAAAGCTCATAAAGATTGAAGGGACAATTTGGTCCGTGTCTACAACTCGGAGAATCAGCTTAAATCTAATACCGTTCTGTTCTTCATAATGTATTTCATAGTCCCCTAACAGTGTAATATTCCCAGGAAAATGAACTATTTTTTATATTTAGGATCGTTCAAGCACAATGTTTTCTGAAAAGTACATTTATTATAGACGAAGGCTATCTCTGGGTTAGAATACTTAAAACCCTACCGGAACATCCTTTCTGACCGAGTCCTTATCTGATTTCCTGCTCCTACAAAGACCGTAAAATATTATTATAGTATTTCCTCAAGCTTCGTAAATGGCTGCAATATAGTCTCCTGGCTCTTGTGAATGATTTATTTCTGATGCTTCCTCTTTAATAATGTAGTTGTTTCCGTTTTTAATAGCCAGGCATTTTTAAACGGTTTCACAGTTACACTCTGCCATACTCAATGCAAAAGGTTTAGTGAAGCTCCATGTTTTCGGCATGAAGACGCGGTGGGGAATAAGAAAATAAAAAATTTCACAGTTAATAAAAATTGAAATGGACCAGGCATTTTATTTGTTCCCAATTATTTCCAGCTCATTTACTGAAATTAAGTACGAGTAACCCTTTTGGTTTTTTTGCTTCGGTTTTTTCTTCTCTTATTTTCTTTTTCATCCAGACCATGGGAGGTAAATGACTAATTTTCCTTTGTCTTTCATCATCGGTGGCTTGATGCTGTAGGACTCGCGGCCATTTCATACATGTAAGGCTTAAAATCCTCTTTAATCCAGCCATGGCTCCTTCAATTTGACAAGTAAATAATCATTAAAAACATGGGGTATATTCCTATTTTCTTCCATTCATTTTCCATCTGACGTATGAGTTTATTATTGTAAATGCATATACATTCGTTTCAAAATGGTGAATATAGTATGAACATGGTAGAATTTGTGATATACTAATGGTTAATAGTTCCCTTATGAAATGCAATTATGATTCTCCATTTCGTGGTAAATACTCATTTGTTGAAAGTGTGATGGACAGGCGGGAACAAATTGGAAAACTAACCGTCATTTCCCACTCGTTCAATCTTATGACGCCAATAATAATCAAGTTTAATTGTCATCCGGCTTGCATAACTTTCATTTCCTAAATATTTCCAAAATATTTCCAAAATATCTCATTTTGTCATAAAACCCCACTGGAAATCACGTGGATCAAGAATTCAATGAAAGTTGACATGCTGTGAACAAAACGCAAATCAATTTAAATGTCTTTATTTTATTTGTTTGTATAACATTTATAATGCGGTGAATAATAATTTTATTATTGTTAAAATTTTCTTTAAGAATATTTAACAAATTATGAAGACATATGGAAAAATGAAGACAATATTTTAACATAACAAAAGTATTCAGTCTTAATGTAAAAACAACTAATGTTGACCATTAGTAGAATTTGATTTTTGTAACATCCCAAGTGTATTTTATTACTAATATATTGCAATTGAAATTAGTATAAAAGTATAATTTTCACTACAGTTTTCTAACTTTAAAATATTCTAAAGTACTACTTCTCAGATCAGAGTTGACAACTCCTGAAAACCGGAACTGGAACATAATATAGGAGATTTGAAGAAAACTGCTACTAAAACTACTAATATATAATTAATTATAAAGGAAAGAAATAAGTCTTTTGATGAGGATCATTAGAGTTCCAAAGTCTTTCTAAGTGATGTGTGATCATTTGTCATTTACAATTAGGAACATTTGTGTATCTATGCATAATAAAATACGCACACCATTTAATTAACAATTTCTTATATGCTACGAACTCAAAACGCAATCACTGTAAATATGTAACTTAAACATAACAATTTACCATAGGTACACGAGCTTCGTATGTACAATTTCAATATTACAATTTTCACAATGTGTATTTACAATTTACATTCAGTGTAGTAGGAAAGGTACTTGCGGCTGCCTAGGCTAACTTAATTACAAATAGTTAAGTGAAGGATTTCAATAATTTAATTGTTAGATTATTTACATGTTAAAAAGTACAAAGTTGACTGGTGAACTTGCATTTAATTCGTGAATAATATTATTATAAATTGTAGAATCTCTTCGATCTTTTAGATTTTAAATGAATCCCACTCGATCACAATTCAACAATAATATTGTCAATGGATAATTCACAAAAAAAAGTTTGTTCACAAATTAAAGGGGCACTATTTCACACATTTTCCACGTAAGTGTACTGAGTTTTGTCCATTTCGCTGGACTCACTAGGTCCGCGTCCATGATGGATGAACTGACTTAGGGATCGGAACAATTCAATTCAATCCATTTTTTCCAATTCAATCCAATTCTTTTCATGAATTGAATTGAAACAGTACAATTCAGTTCAATTCAGAGCTTTGCAATCCAATTCAATTCAATTCAAGAAAAAAACAATTCAATCCAATTCAATTCAAACAATT
>JAQGAK010000834.1:0-50818 GCA_034696945.1 Lipothrix lubbocki | reverse complement strand
TAATTGAATGAAATAATAAATGAATAATAAAATAAAATAATAAATAAATAATTGAATGAAATAATAAATGAATAATAAAATAAAATAATAAATAAATAATTGAATGAAATAATAAATGAATAATATAATAAAATAAAATAATAAATAAATAATTAAATAAAATAATGAATAAATAAAGAATTTAATAAAATAATGAATAATTAAATAATTTAATAAAATAATGAATAAATAAAGACTTTAATAAAATAATGAATAAATAAATAATAAATTCGAAATATTTTTATGGCAATAAAAATTCTTGAAACATTGCATGTGGATGTGGAACCTAGGGGTCCATTTGAAAGCATTGGTAATAAATCCTTTAGATTTGCCCCGAGCATAAAAACATCTCCAGTGGTAATTTAATAACAATTGTGACCTTGATTCCTATTTAGTCTCGAAAATACTTGATAAACACATACATTGCACATTGTCAAGTAAAACAATAATAATAATTATTATATAATCTTCATACATCCGGAGTTCATAAAAATAAACAACTGTGGGAAAATCCGTGTTGTTGTTGTCACAAAATCGTCGACGTTGGCTTCAAGAAGTTTAATTCAAACAAATAACTTTTTATGTACTACACGCCTATATAACGTGTATTATTGTTTGTATTTGATTTTTGTATTTTATTACAAGACGTAGAAATGAGACTGCAATAAGCGGCACATAAATTGTAGTTTGGTGACGTTATAGCCTAAAAGTCAGTTCACCAGAAAAAAGGACGCCTTAGTAACCATACGGTAAAATAATTAGAAGCGATCAATCTGTAGGGTTCTTGGGTCAAAAAGTGCTGAGACTGCTGCTATTAGTGACGCAAAAAATAAAAGATTCATGCATACGGGGTTTTTATTTACCTACTTTGAAATTTCTTATGTATGCTCAAGCGTACAGTGTGCGTAAAGAAGTCAAGATTGAAACTTGTTTTCAGACGTCAAAGATCCACTTTTCTGCACGCTCATCGGTTGAAGCGTCTTAGTAAGACGAGATACGAGGTACTTTATCATCGTTGATGTGTGAATGTGCATGATTGGGAAATTCGGAACACTGTTTTACGATTACCTACATGGGTGTTGTCTATAACTGATAACGTTTATTTACTGTTCTATGAAGATTTACGTACTTGATATTTTTAATCTTTTCCATTTAATGTGAATAATATTGTAAAATCATTTTAATATTAGCCAATATAACATTACTACTAAAATTTTGATTTACTGATTTTATTTTCCCTATTCGATACGTTTCCAAAACTTTTATTTTCTTATTTATGTCCCTTCACTTCCGACACTATTTCCAACATAATTAAAATGCCGATGTTACAATTAAATGCGTTAATTGTTGGTGACAGGTGCTGCTTTGCACATGCTTATGTACTACTGAAATTTACCATGAGTTAATTTTTTTAACAATTCTGGAAAAACTGAAAATTATTAATTGAAAGTGAAGCTAATAAGTTTCACGGATGCAAAATGTTGTGGAGACAAATATAACTATCTATACAGATGATAAACAATAGAATGACTATGGTTACAAGATATTTAACAAATATTCGAATGAAAAATTGACTATATAGATTAAAAGCATAGTCTTTAGTATTCACACTGCCAATATAGCGCATATATACGGCAAGCAAAAAGCCGCTGCTGCTGGAAAACTACTACTAATTTTAAGTCTTGCATGTTGTAGAATAGGAAAATATTCCAGTTTCAACCGTATGTGTTTTTGCCCTGCTAAATAAAGGAGATAGTAGCTTTTGCATTCCAAACTTTTATGATAATATTAGGAAGTAGTTGCAATAATTCATGCGTTTTGGCAAATGTGGGGTTATTACATTACCTATTTGGGTTCTATTCTGACGAGTAGTATAGGTGTATGTAATAGAATAAAATATTTTATATAATACAAAATATATACATAATTAGATATTATTTTTTGTAGTAGAATTCGAGTATCTCCATTGTCATATTGCCATCAGCTATTCTATACATAGACACCAAGTTGAACTTCCTCCGTAGTGGAGTTTATAAGGAACTGTTCTACTTGTATGAAATCGGGACGCTTCTCCGGTTCGGTACTCCAACACTGTGCCATTATCTTGTAGCTATATTGTATTTGTATATATATAATGAAAACATAAGTATTACAAATAAGGTACAGTAATAGGTAATTTTAAATCCTTCTTTCTTGTAGTAATATATAATTAATAAGATACGCTAATTTACACACTATAAGAAATAAAAACATACATTTTGTCTGGTGCAGCCGCCGGTTGAAGAAGGCGAAGGTTATTGACTAAATAATCGGAGAAGTTATGCGACCAACTGAATCCAGCATACGGAACGTCACCTAAACTAAAGATTTCCCAAAGTAAGACGCCATATGACCAGACGTCCGTTTTGTGCGTGAAAGCATATGTTTTCAACGTTTCTGGAGGTAGCCAACGCCATGGAATCTTAGCCTGTAAAAATACACAAGTATTTCAAACATATTTCAAAAATGTATTGTAAAAAAATTATTAATAAATTATGAAACCTAAAGCTATAAATACAATTAACTAATTAATGAAATAAATAAAGACAATAAAAAATACAAATTAGAAATTTATTTTTAAATTGTTTTCCAATAAATTACCTCAAGTTGTTTGACATATGTTTCGTATTTCCGAAGTTTACAGGAAAGCCCAAAATCAGATATTTTTATTTGCTGCTTTGAGACCATGAGAACGTTACGAGTGGCCAAATCACCATGAATTACCTAAACAGTTGAAATTTGCTTGGATTAAGCCGTGAAATCAACTAAATTGCGGGAAATTAATGTTTCGGAAATTTTAAAAGTTCAAACCTTCTTTTCTGTTAAGTATTTCATTCCAAGAGCAACTTGGGTAGACCAGTTGATTAAAACTTCAGTATTGAAGCGGAAGATTTTCTGTTCCTCCGGAATAACTTCAGCAAAGGACACATACGAAGATCCTGCATTTGAGGAGCTTGCCACGGGAGATTCCTCCGGTTTTGCAAACAGCACACGGTATTCGTGAAGATACTCTTCTAGACTTCCCATTGGACAGAACTCAATGATGACGTAAACACGACCTGACATTGATTAAAAATTTCGTAAATAATAAATAAACATATAGTATGTATGATAAATAATAAATAAAAAATATTATGATTAATCACAAATGAATAACAATAATAAATACATAACTGGATAAAAATAAATATTTTAATAATAATCGTGAACAGAAAAAATCACCTTCGCGCAAAAATTCCGTACAAGCGCCTATCAACTCAATCAAATTGTCATGCTTCCCCAAGTAAATCATTATCTTCAGTTCTGAAAGTAATGCCCATATCCCTTCCTTGTCGACACCAGGCCGAACAGTTTTGATTGCTACAAAAGTATCCGGGTCCTTTTTCAGGTAGCCCTTGAAAACCTTCCCATACTCTCCCTCCCCGAGTTCCTCATCACCTAAAAATTAGAAGCGGTTAAAACGATTCGTAAGAATGATATTGTAAGCTTAAATAGGAATATCTACATATTATATACAAAGTAATTTTATATTGCTATATGTACTTATGTGAAATTCATCCCATTTGACTTCGTATGCTTTATCGTACGGCAAGTACTGGGCGTTCTCTTGGACAGATTTGTTTAATACCAGTGCTTTGGCATCTCCATATTGGAAAAGTTTTATTTCAGCTGCAGTCAGTCGTCCCTAGAAAATTGTCATATTTCTAGAATTCTATTCATAGAATCAAGATATTATTGGAAACATATTATTGTCAGAATTATGACACACATTAGCATTATTTTTAAATTTGATAATCACATTTATTTGATAAACAACAAAGCATCCTGAATATTAAAGTGCTAATTGTTAGTTAGTACATATTTGCCATTAAGCTAAAAGGAAGTACAGATGTCTTACCCGCTGAAGGTGATACATTCGTGCTAGAACAACCAGTGCTATTACTAGAACTGTGATTACGACAATTAAGATTCCAGCGTAGGTGTATTTTCCAGTTTCATATATTCTAATGGAATCTATGGCATTACAAATCCATTTAGAATTATGCTTGACACTTGACAATATTGCCCATGTTTCATCTTTTCGTTTCATGCTCAATTACCTGAGGTGGTGTTAACTAAAAATTTACGGCGAGCCACACCACGGAAATTCATCGCGGTACAAATGAATTCACCTTGGTGACGACGATTCACGCTATAAACCATTAATATTGAAGAACGATGATCAGGTGAGGCTGTGATATTCAGTGAAGCTTCCGCAATAGTAGCATTCAGTAGCTACAAAGTAGATATGTAGATTTATGAATAATTTACAAAATTATGTTTACAAGATTTGAAAAATTCATTTGGAACTTGTAAGCGCTTATTACCGCCGGAGGGTATTCCCAATGATATTCTGGAACCGGAATAGCATTTTCAGTCGTGCAAGTGAGATTCATGGGAGATCCTAATACGGCAGTCCTATTGGTTTCTGGTGTGGTGAAAACGGGAGGCGATGTTTCCGATAGACCTAGCGTTCGTACATTTTTTGTAATTATAAAATAATAATAAATTATTATTACAATAATATTAATTCGATTAAATTAAGGTTGTTATATATTGTTTTAAAAATTTGTAAAAATATATGTATTTTCAATTTTATGTTTAACTGAAATTAATTTATGAAAACTTCACTTAATTTATGAAATTAATTCACTCTCAGTTACTTACTTCGAACATTCAATGCCAGGGTGGCGGATGCATAGAAATCAGAACTGTTCCAAAACGGAGCGGAGCATCTAACAGCAATCATTCCAAAGATTGCCGTTATCTTTTTGTTCGATGACTTGACAACGAGTTCTTTGGTCCGGTGAATAAAATTTTCTGGTTTTAAGAAAATTTTCTTTTCGGTCGTAAAACTAGCTGCAAGTCAAACGGTCAATGGCAACGCATTATGAAGACATTATTAAAAATTGGAATTTTAATATGAATTTGTGTATGTTATACCGTAACTTATTTACTTATTATACAAATAATTCATAAAAATTAATATTCAAAAGCGAAAAGAGTTTTGCTTTATATCAAATTACCAGGATATTCTTCCATACTAATTAGTATTTCCGTATGATTGCTATACATCGCTGACCAAGTAAGTGGAGGCTTCAGGAAATAATCCAGGAATTTGCATTCTAACATGATAGTTTCGTTTTCATAAAGCACTGGAACAGGCTCTGATGTGGATTTATTCCCCACAATTACCTCTTCTTTGCTGTCGTCTTTGTGAAGCTCGATGATATTCTTTTGGTCCCAAAACGCCGATGCGTTGCTAATAACTAATCGAAACGAAAATTTTGTTTATTCGTAACCAAAAGAATAAGAACACAGGACTATATTTTTAATTGCAGTTTATTGCACTTTGCAAAATCAGTGCCTTTTACCTTCATAGCCATTAATAGAAGTAAAATAAGGCTTAAAAACTTTCTGGTCGTTAATAACACACAGCGCTGCCCCTTGGGAATTAAAATTTTCGGTTAGCATGCAGCCATTCACGGTAAAATCGCACGTATTTTTTCCAGTTCCAATAATTTTCCCTTTGCATATCTTGTCCTACAAATAATCACAAAGTTGAAATAAAAATTCAAGTTTGTTTTTATAATGCTCACCCTGTTTGCAGATTTACTCTATTTTAAATGAATTAATATAGTTATTGCATCGGAGAATAGTAACATTATTGATGAATAAGGACATTCGTTGTAACCTCGTCCAAGCAATCATAAAGTAGCTCCGTGTGTTTCGGATTCTTGCCCGCTACAGTTGCCAAGTACGGAGTTCCAATTCCAATAACGTTAGAATTACACTGGAGGTAATTAGTGTGAAATATTAGGTCGGTCCTCACTGCAAGCCACCACAAAATTTATACTACAGATATTTGGTATTCATCCATCTTTTTCCATTATAATTACTTATTATGTTCACACCTGGTTCAAATTTAACTGTAGAAGAAGGTGAATCATTTATAACTTGAATTCCAAAATCAACTGAAATATTCACATTTGGATCCGCCTTTGAGTAAAATGTATAATTGCCAGAGAATACAGATTTCTCCAGAATATTCTTGCTTTCCGGAAAATCCACCACCGCCCAGTAAGTGGTGTTCCCAACATTTCCGAAATCGAATTTAAGTTCTTCGATTGTCTTAAAAACGGCAACTAATTATTGCAACACATTGTAATATTTAAGAATTTGCTGGTTTTTATTGACTTACCAGGTGTTTATCCACAAAAATATCCAGTGTAAAATTGGCTGAGCAGTTGAGTTTAGCCCAGAACACTGTTTAACATTCAAAATTATGTACGCATGTCATATACATTTGAAATTTAAAAAAATTAATTTTAATTTATTATATTTGTGTTTTAGAACATGAAAAATATTTTTGTTTACCTCTACCAACTTCCCAGACAAGTTCAGAATTTAAAAATGCTTTGAATTGTCTGTCGCAGCTTATTTTAACCTGGTCCTCAATACCATTTTCTAGCCATTCTTTTGATCTTTTCACCACGCAGTACTGATTTTCTGGTTCCACGGGATTTGTCGTTAAAGTAGCCGAGAGCTCATAGTTTACTACGCCAAAGGTGCTGAAACCGTTGTAAATAATTTGACAGTGAAATTTATCTTCGAAATCTTCCCCAGTTGAAGAATTCCCTGGGAAAGACAGAAGGATGACTGTAGCAATAATAATTGGAAATGCTACTTGCATTGTTCTCTCGGCAATAATGATTTGAAAAAGTCTTTTGTGTGCATACAAGGAAGTATAGCCGTAAATAAGAAAAAACTATAGTTTGCCACAATTAAATCTGTGCTCGCCTTGAGCTAATATGGTTTATAAGGCAGACATGTGAGCTTAAATAATTTCTTAAGTGTTTTTTTTCGTTTGGTTATTTATTGTAGATGTACATATGCTATATAATGTGAGCTGCAATTAAATGCATTGGGAATGACAAGTTCAAAGCAGACGAATTACAAAAGTAAAGCATAATTAATAGTGTACATAAATGTATTCGTTTCTTTTAATTTTTATCATTGAAGTTATTTTTATCTTCATGCCCTTGTGATACATTTTCCAGCGAATTGTGCTCATTCATTACTGCATATAATAATCAGAGACGTCTGTTTTTCTCAGAAATCATTCTTATATAATGATAAGAACCACAAAAAGAGTGAAGTCTGAGCACATAAAATCCATACACAAATCGACGGTAAACCACTACATCAACTCCAAAAGTCAGCCAAAACCACTTCCGTCCAATACGAAAATAGAATCACATTGAAATAAATTGTAGTGTTCTAAATGCATTTTACTTATGTTATTTAAGTCAGAAAAATAATTCATTTTCATGTATGGACATAAGTATGAATTTACAGTTCAAAGTTCAAGAGTTTTATTTACGTTGTAAATATTGCAATTGTAAAACGTTTTTATAGCCTCGATAATCAATATTCGTGCTAAAATTGTGAAACTACCAGCGCACCTCATTAGCGTGCTTCGTTAACTAATAAATCTTGAAATGCTTCTTCACATTACGTTTCCTTCACACATCCTTAAACTCAAGCTCCAATTGATGAAAATCCGGACGCAATGATGGATCGGTCGCCCAACAGTTATACATTATCTTGTAACTGAAAGCGAATTAAACTGTTATGAAATAATTTTCTTACAACAGTAAATTCTTAGAAAATGAAGTGCGCAAACGTACATCGATTCCGGGGCAAGAAAGGGTTTTGAGGGACGAAGGTTGTTCTCTAAATAAAGAACAAAATTGCTTGTCCATTCTAGGCCAGAATACGGGAGGTCACCCAGGCTAAAGATTTCCCACAATAAAACTCCGAAAGACCAAACATCGCTTTTATGGGTGAAAGTACTGGTTTTCAAAGTTTCCGGTGGTAACCATCGCCAAGGCAGTTTTGCCTGGAGAAAGATACATCGATAAGATTCATTTTTAACACTTAGGAGTTTGACATTAAGTGTGATACATTGAAGAATGTTGACAATATTAATATCATTCATTATTACATATTAATAATATATTAATAATGTCCTACATAATTATTTGTAACGTATGTTTTGTAGTTTTTGAGCTGACAAGAGAGTCCAAAATCAGATATTTTGACGTGATGTTTGCTTACAAGTAGTACGTTTCGGGTGGCTAAATCGCCGTGGATTACCTAGAAGTCAGACCATGTTCGTATTGTTGGGAACTTATTTTAATTAATTATATTTATTTTATCTTTTATACTCGTACCTTCTTCTCTGTCAAGTATTGCATTCCTTTTGCTATTTGTGTAGACCAATTAACTAAATCTTCAGAACCAAAACATAGTTCCTGTTGTTCATCCGGTAATATTTGAGCGACTCTCTTGTAAGGAGATGAACCATTATCCAGATACATTCCTGCTTTTTGAGCTTTAGTGTGACTGTACAAGCCTTTATTATCCTGAAGAAACGCCTCTAGACTTCCCATTGGACAGTACTCCACCATTACATACACTCGACCTGGAAGCAATAAAACACTTTTTATTCCTAAATTAACAGAAATAATTTCTTTTTATAATTTATGTTAATTATGAACGTAAATTAAAAGCGGATTTAACCTGCTCGCAAGAATTCCGTACAAGCCCCTTTAATCTCAACTAGATTTGCATGTTTTCCTAAGGCAATCATAATCTTCAGTTCTGAGAGTAGGGCCAAGATAACTTGTTTTTCTACTCCAGGCTTCACAGTTTTGATTGCTATCTTCGTATCGGGCTCCTTCTTTATGTATCCCTTGAAAACTATTCCGTAGGCGCCCTCTCCAAGTTTTTCCTCACCTGTATGTCAGAAAGTCGGAATATAGTCGTATCAATAATGCATATACAATAATTAAGTACTGCATATTTTTGTTAATAATATAATGAATAAAATAATTTATTATTTATTAAAACCATACTTATGTGAAAGTCATGCCATTTGACTTCGTACTTTTTAATGTAAGGCAAATACATGGCGTTTATGTGCATGCTTTCCCCTGACTTTAAAGCTTTCAAGTCACCATTTTCAAAAAGTTTGATTTCCGCTACCGTTAACCGCCCCTATTTAAAAGATTGTGTGATAAGATTTTGTAAATACTGAAAAACTCTTGGATAAAACAATTAGGTATTATAGTATGGTAGCAACTTTGGTAAGTATGTATCTTACACGTTGAAGATAGTACATACGAGAAATTATCCCAATAACGGCGCCGAGAATGACTGTTACAGCGATGATGATTCCAAGATACACGAATGGGCTCATTTCTGGATTAGAAAATAATAATCACGCTGTACATCTAGTTTAACAGATCGGCCGGCGCTTAGTCTCTTTCACAGCTAAAATTTTCAGTTTGCATATCCCTTTTGATTGATTTATCCATTACCTGGACTTATGGAAACATCAAACGAATATTTAGCTTCACCACGAAAATTCTTAGCTGTACAAATGTATTCCCCGTCATGACGCTCTGCAATAGCGGCAATCGTTAATATTGATGAACGACCATCCGAGGAATTTGTGATGTTCAGCCCGGCGTCGCCATCAGATAACTTCAAAATTTTGAGGTTTTTAAGTTAACATGAATAATCAACATATTCTATTCCATATAATATATAATATTCTAAGTCCAAGGATTAAGCTAAGATTTAAAAAAGCGTTAACAAGTTATTAAACGTAATAAAAAGTTTAATACAGCCGGAGGCATTTCCCAAGTGTAGTTCGCCAATGGAAGTACATCGTCAGCGGTACAATTAAGTGTCAGTTTCGATCCCAATTTTGTGGATTGCTTGGTTTGAAGCATCGCGGACTTTTCAAAAGTTGGGGGTGAAGTTTCAGCCCAACCTATAGACATTTACAAAATGTATAGTATTGCATACTTTACACTAGTCATTGTCTTTATGAATTATGTGTTAAATTAATTTTAAATAAAATTATTTGTACTCAATATTTTCATAAAAACAATTATTCGTAATTTTATTTGAAAATTTCTGTAAAAAATTTACTTATAACATCTAATTGCAGGGTGGCTGCTGCATATAAATCCGAGCTGTTCCAAAACGTTGCGGAGCATTTAACGGCAGTCATGCCGGGACTTGCCGTCACGTTTTTGATTGAAGACGTCACAATGAGTTCCTTTGTTCGGTGTACAAAGTTGTCTGGCTTGAAGTAAACTTTCTTCTCATTGTTAAGATCTTCCATTCAATCAAAAGATTCAATTATTTACATTGCACCTATTTACAAACCTGAATGTATTGCCAAAGTCAAAAACCAAAAATGGAATATTTTTTTTACCCAAACTAGCCCTGCCAATTTCCATTTCCGTCTTATTGGAATAAACTACAGACCAAATAAGCACACCCTGTAGTAAGTAGTCGAGGAGCTTGCACTCCAAAGTAACATTTTGGGTTTCATAAACGGTAATAACATTATTAACCGGAACGTTTTCGTTTTCCACAGGAAGTACTTCAAGTCCGTCATCTATTCCGAGCTCGATTATATTCTTTTCGTCCCAGAAAGCGGACTCGTCGGTAAAAACTAATTAAAATGGATTCCTATGGTTAATTTTATCTGTCATCAGTTTCATAAATTCACTTTAACTTTCAATTAGAGTGTATCTCATCTGTCTCATCATACCATCGTAGCCATTAATGGAAGTGAAATATTGTTTCAATTCCTCCTTTTCATAAGTAACGCATAATGCAGCTCCGTGAGAGTGAAACCCTTCCACCATCATACAAGGTCTAGCAGTGTTATTGCATGTATCAGTTCCTGTTGCAATGATTTTGTTTTTGCATGATGTGCTCTATAACAAGTTGAATATCAATGGAACAATCATTTTCTTCAGGTAAGAAAAACCTGTTGGGGAAAATGTCCCGACTGTGTTTTGCCTTATATGAGCAATATAGTTTACCACAACATTTGAACCCATGTTTGCCGATGAAAAAGGGACATGTTATGACCACTACACCAGAAAGCCCAACGCTATTGCTTATTATAACTGTTTTTGTTGTGCTAATGATATTATTTGTTTAGTATCCACCATGTACTAATTTTAATTATAATCTAGCTTAATTTAATATTTACACATTTCTGTATTAATTAATTCTGTATTCACGAAGTGTAACTTATTTTAACATTTGTTCGATTACTTGTTGCATATTAAATAAACTAACCTCATATAAACACGGATGAAGTAGCTCAGTATGTTTCGGGTTTTTGCCGCCTATGGTTGCCAGATAAGGAGTTTCTATTTCCTCTCCGCGAACGATTGCGGTACATTGAAGGTAGTCATTGTAAAGTAATAATTCGGCGATCGGTGCTATAAATAAATGATTACCTATACTGTTTTTACAATTAATTTGTGATTTTCTTTGAATAAAACGTTATTATTATTAATGCAATACGGTTATCGCCTGGATCTGACGGAAAGTTATTAACTTCTAAATCCAAAACTATTGTAATGTTAAAAGATGGGTCCGTTTTTGAACAAAAAGTGTAATTCCCGGAGAAGTCAGCACCGTATTTGATGCTCCTGCGTTCAGGGAGGTTAATTTCTATCCAGTATGCCGTTTGGTCGACATTTCCAAAACGTAAGCTCAGATCTTCCACCATCTTTTAAATAAATCGCCATTTATTTCATCAATTTATTACCGCTCCGTTATGGGCTGGCATATACTTTACAGATTAAGAAACTTACTAAAATATTTGGGTCCACTCGAACATCCAGTGGAAATTTAAAGGAACAGTTGATGCTTACGTAGCTAACTGTACATATGGTAATAATATTTTAAGTACTTAGGTTTTTCATTAAGATTAATTACGATTGGACATTGAATAATATTTAAAATAAATTAATCATACCTCGGGGTATAAAGTCCATTTCTGTGACAATAAATATGCTCGCGCTGAATTTTTGATTACATTCGATCTCTGTTTGATCAAGGCTATCATCCCAATTTTCAGATTTCTCCATACTACAGTATGGTTTGACGGAATTTGTAGTTGGAGTAGCTGTCCAACTGTAGTCAATCATTTCATTCTCGATGAAAGCAAAACCTTCGTACTTTACCTGGCAATAGAAATGATCTTCCACACTAAAACTATTTACAAGTAATGCAAGCAGACTGACTGCAAAACTCGTTAGGACAACTGACATTGTTAATGTGGAAAGTGGTAGTTATTTAAGGAACCTACTTTTAAAAGTGGTTGCTGGCACAAGAGCAAGATACCAACTGCTAAAACATGTTACTGTCAGACGATTAAATTCTCATTGTTGTCCAATAATAATCCATAGAATTTCGTTAATTGAATAAAAATGTCGGCGTCTTTATGTTAGTGAGATTGTTGGTGGATAAAAATGATTAACTGTCGTGTATAGAGATTTATTCAATGAAGCGATTTAAGTAATTATTTTACATTTTACGTGTTAAGTTTGAAGTATTGGTATCTCATAATCTTGTTCATTAATTAGTTACGTGTATGTACGGATTAGTCATTATATTTATCGTTTCATCTACATATGATAACGAAATTGTCAGTAATAAATATTTGACCTGTCAAACTAAGTGAGTATAATCGTTTAATTTCCATTAAACCTACTGGAGTCAAAACGGGTTAGGGCATAGTGATTGGTCTTAATACCGTTGAACGTTTAAGTATGTGGATGACATTAGATGATTTTGATGCAATTTACAAATTAGTATTGGGCACAATATTATTTGTAATTAAGTTCTTTATTATTAATCTGATTAGATAAAAACTTAGGTTAGTATTTAGGTGTAAAATTTTGGATTTACAAAATAATACAGCACAAACAATTCACGTTGAATTTATAACAGTAGGAATAGCTTCATATGTAGTAAACAGCGTTAGCATGCAAATATCTAGAATGACATCAAAATGTATGAAAAAAATATACAGATACCGTCGACCTTGAATACTTTCGACAAATTAGTGGGGAGTATAGGATGCACTATTGTTCATGACAACCCTAATTATTAACAAAGGTAAATTGTTCCCGAAATAAAAATGCATACATACAGCGGCATACTCTCAATTAGTCCCATTTATTTAAATGATTGTGGTATTTCACGAAGTGTTTACCGAACCGGGTTAGGTGAAACATGTATTGTGTACTTATACCTGTAAAATTATTTAATCCTAATATGTATCTGATGGATAGTACTTGCATTATTATCTCACAAACTTTTATTTCGTCTCCACAAACCTAGTCATCAAATTCGGAGATTATTAATATCACCGCGCCAGAAATATAGTCAAAACATGAGCCAGTGGTACAAATTGAAAAATCATTGAAATTGACACCTCGCATAAGCTCAATGTACATATCACTCGTAGCGAATTTTATAGGTTTGTAAACCAACCATGAATTAGTTTATATCCCTCCAACGCTTTCAAATGATATAATAACTACAGTTATACCCTTTGCGTATAATTAAAATAATATTAAAAAACAAATTTTTGATTAAATGTACTCGATTTGAATATTATAGTGTTCATACATCTTTAAAGTCAAGCTCCAGCTGATGAAAATCCGGACGTAATGACGGATCTGCCGCCCAGCAGTTATACATTATCTTGTAGCTGAAAGCAAATTGCGATATAATTTTTGTTTCTTATATCTTAGATTAGGATATTGTCTACTCAACGGGAGAATCAAGAGTGAATATAAGTTAAGATTATCGTACGTACAATATTAAGGAATACGGATTGATAATACATATTTTTAAATACAATAATAGCAGCGTACATAGATTCCGGGGCAAGAAAGGGTTTGGCGGGACGAAGGTTGTTCTCTAAATAAAGAACAAAATTGCTTGTCCATTCTAGGCCAGAATAAGGGAGGTCACCCAGGCTAAAGATTTCCCACAGTAGCACCCCGAATGACCAAACGTCGGTTTTATGGGTGAAAGTACTGGTTTTCAAAGTTTCGGGTGGTAACCATCGCCAGGGCAGTTTGGCCTGGAGGTAAAGGATAAGATGCATTTTAAACACCAAATTCAGTGTGTAAATATTAAGTGAAACGGTAATATTATTGCATATTAATATATTTATAAATTATAAAATAAAGTCTTACATAATTATTTGTCACGTATGTTTTGTAGTTTCGGAGCTGGCAGGAGAGTCCAAAATCGGATATTTTGACGTGCTGTTTGTTCACAAGAAGTATGTTTCGGGTGGCTAAATCGCCGTGGATTACCTACACATGAAACCATTTTCGTACGATATACATATTATGTTTTGCAAAATATTTTTGCGCCATAATTTCTTTGAATTGTGTACCTTTTTCTCTGTCAAGTATCGCATTCCTTTTGCTATTTGCGTAGACCAATTAACTAAATCTTCAGATCCAAAGCATAGTTCCTGTTGTTCATCTGGTAATATTTGAGCCACTCTCTTGTAAGGAGATGAACCATTATCCAGATACAATCCTGCTTTTTGAGCTTTCGTGGTACTGTACAAACCTTTATTATTCTGTAGAAACTCCTCAAGGCTTCCCATTGGACAGTACTCCACCATTACATACACTCGACCTGAAAGCAATAAAACACTTATTTATTCCTAAATTAACAGAAATTAACGTAAATTAAAAGCGGAATTAACCTGCTCGCAAGAATTCCGTACAAGCCCCTTTAATCTCAACCAGATGTGAATGTTTTCCTAAGGCAATCATAATCTTCAATTCTGAGAGTAGGGCCAAGAAAACTTGTTTTTCTACTCCAGGCTTCACAGTTTTAATTGCTATCTTCGTATCGGGTTCCTTCTTTATGTATCCCTTGAAAACTATTCCGTAGGCGCCCTCTCCAAGCTTTTCTTCACCTGAATGTTAGAAATTAGTTGTACATTTCACTTGGAATATGTTTGTTTGTTGAAGCTTTAAATTCCTACAAAAATATAGTGCGAAATATATAATATGTATATTTGATAATAATATAATTAATAAAAATAATTTATTAACACCATACTTATGTGAAAGTCATGCCATTTGACTTCATACTTTTTTATGTAAGGCAAGTACATAGCGTTTATGTGCATGCTTTCCCCTGACTTTAAAGCTTTCAAGTCACCATTTTCAAAAAGTTTGATTTCCGCTACCGTTAATCTCCCCTATTAAAATATTGTGTGCAAAGATTTCGTAAATACTGACAACCCCATTGGTAAATCAATTATGCAAATATGATGGTATAGTTTTGTGAAGTATTTACACGTTGAAGGTAGTACATTCGAGAAATTATTCCAATGATGGCACCGAGAATGACTGTTACGGCGATGGTTATTCCTAGATACACGTATGGGCTCATATCTGGATTAGAAAAAACAACAATCATGGTTTTAGGACTTTAAATTGTAAAGTACGCCAAGAAAAACTTTAACCTCTGTTATACAAGAGAAATTAGAACTAAGAACTATCTATACGTGGTGTAGTCCGATTGGTTGATTGATCAATTACCTGAACTTATGCCAACTTGAAACGTCCGTTTGGCTTCTCCGCGGAAATTATTAGCTGTACATATGTATTCGCCGCCATGACGCTTTCCAATGGCGGTAATCGTTAATATAGACGAACGTTGATCGATGGTTTTTGTGATGTTTAACCCAGGTTCGCCATCGGATAACTTAATTAATTCAAATGGAGTTCATCGTAGTTTAAATTTAAAAAAAGACGTTTAAAAAAAGATATTAAGCATAAAAAGACTTTCGTACATCTGGAGGATATTTCCAACTATACTCAGGCAAAGGAGATACAAGGTCAGTACTACAGTTAAGTTTAAGTTCGGATCCTAACTTCGTAGATTGTTTTGTATTAAGGGTAGTGTGGTTGTCAAAAGTTGGGGGAGAAGTATCAGCCAGACCTGAGGAAATTTACAATACGTGTGATACAAAATTTTTAACGAACTGATCTTATACCATGATCAAATATGAATAACAACCAAGCGACAATTTCCTGTTGAGAGCATATACAATAAAATTATGTGGTGGCCAAGCCGAATTTTAAAAATAAAGTTAGTTACAGTTGTACGTACTTAGAACATTCAATCGCTGAGTGGCAGATGCGTAAAAGTCCGAGCTGTTCCAAAACACTGAGGAGCATTGAACGGCAGTCATACCAAGATTTGCCGTCAGGCTTTTCTTTGAAGACATCACAATAAGTTCTTTTGTTCTATGCAGAAAATTTTCGGGCTTAAAGTGAATTTTCCTCTCTGATACTAGTTTGAGAAAAAAATGATGACTCATTAGTACAGATACGTCTTATATCGAACCTAATAAAAATGACCATCGCAGTTAATAAACAATTACCATGTCCATATTTGCTTTCAGTTATGATTTCCGTAGCATTGGAATAAACTACAGACCAAATTAGTGAAGTGTCTAGAAAGTAGTCGAGGAACTTGCACTCTAAAGTGATATTTTGGCTTTCATAAACGTTAATAACATCAACTGGTATAGTTTCATTTCCAACGATGATGACTTCCATGCCGTCATCTTCATGGAGCTCGATCATGTTTTTCTCGTCCCAGAAAGCAGACTCGTCAGTAATAACTAGTCAAAATAGATTTCATCTTATCTGTAAATCTAATATGTCATTTGTTAATTGACACTTATTGTTAGTTATGAGTGTTACCATCGACGCCATTAATAGAAGTGAAATAGGGTTGTAATTTCTCCTTCCCCAAAATAACGCATAACGCAGCTCCGTGAGAATGAAACCCTTCCATTACCCTACATGCGCGTGAGACAAAATTTGCATCGCATGTATTAGTTCCTGATGCCACAATCTTGTTTTTGCAATATTCGCCCTGAAAAGAAACGCAATATTGCTTAATTACTCTTGATTCTTTGTTGTTGACATTTAAAATGTAGTGCTTTTGATTAATTTATTTTGTAATGAAAATTTATTTATTATCGCTCATTTATTATTAATTTTATATATTTACAAAGTTTGAACTTTAAAGTTTGTTATAATATTTTACAGCGGATTTTGAATTTTGATTTAGTAGATAAACTAACCTCTTGTAGACAATGCTGAAGTAGCTCAGTTTGTTTTGGGTGTTGACCGCTTACGGTTGCCAGGTAAGCAGTTCCCGGCTCCTCTGCTTTACACTGAAAGTAATCATCGTCCACCAATAGTTCGACAGTCGCTGTAATAAGACATCGAAAATTTTATACCCATAAAAAATCTATATTCTTAGACTAGAATGCATTGAAATTATTTAGAATTGCTTACGTTCACCCGGGTCGAATATAGGCCAAGTAACAATATCTATTTCAAAATCTATTGTCATGCTAACTGATGAGTTCCCTTTCGAAAAAAAAGTGTAATTGCCGGTAAAATCAGACCCATAGAAACTTTGAAAGCGGTCTGGGAGCTCTATATCTACCCAGTAAACATTTTGGTCTACATTTCCAAAATGTATGTTTAGATCTTCGACGACCTGTAAAATATGGGATTTAAATTTGTTGCAGCAATTTGCAAATGGTTCCCGCATTTATTTAACGGACATATAAGTACAAAGGTAAATGTGGTATAAAAACTTACTATACTCTGGTCAATGGTTATATCTATTGGAAATGCGGCGGAACATTTGAGGCTTATGACGGTACCTGTAGAATATGGCATTATTTGAAAGTGAATTATTTCTTGTGTACATTACAATAAATACACAACATCTGAAAATAAGTAAAAGTAAACTAACTTCGGGTTGTCCAGTCCCATAACGGCATATTAACAAACATGACAGGGCTGAATTTTCGATCACACGTAATCTCTGTTTCATCAAGATCATCCCAATTTTCCGATCTCTCTACAATACAATATGGTTCGACGAGAGTTGTAGTTATGATCGCTGTCATATGGTGCTCCGTCCAGTTGTCGCCATCGTAGTAAGTATAAAGGTAATAGTTGACCTGACAATTAATATTATCCTCTACACTGCTTGCAATTAAAGCAAGCAGATTTATTGTAAATACACTTGATGCAAAAACTATCATTGTTGCTGTAGAAATTGGTAGGTTGTGATCTACGAGCCAGCTTTGAACATACTCTCTACAAGAGAGCGCTATACCAACTGCGGAAAATAGCGATTTATCTTCAAATTCAACCGGTCACTTTTAAGATTGTAAATCCATTTTAACACATTTGTAAGCATGTAGTTTCGTAAGTCAGTGAGATTTTGCCAGATAGCAATAATTAGCCAACTGTATTGTTTTCCTTGTTAGCGCATTGTTTTATTTTAAAGTGTTCATAACAATTTAACATTTTACGTACTAAATTCTGCACTATGTGGTTTTCTCATTATGCATGAAGTACAGATTTGGTCGGATTAATTATGAAGCATTTCATCTACATATTATAGTGAAATTGTAATTATACATCATTAAATACCTGCGTATTTGTATCATCGGACGGTATATTTGTAGCTAGTTATAAAATAGTTTATCTAGAGAAAAAATCGGTTTCTATGACGTGCAATACTTCCCGGAAATTAGCAGCGAGTGTGGCGCTGACCTACATATTTTTTATTACGAGTACAACCATCTTTGAAGACCAAGAACAATTGTTCCTGAAATAAATATATAATTGGGGTATACTTTTTGGCATGTATGTACTCAATTAATAATTTAATGTTTTTATCAAAGAGAATGCGGGATTGTAAATCATAAACCTTGTTTACTGTTGAACCGGATTATGCTCTGATGGCCGGGAAAATGTCATTAATGCGGTGTGAACGAAGATTGTTGTTTAGACTGTTATCCCACATACTTAATAGTAAATCTCAATTAGTCCATTCCCTTTATAAATCCAAGTTTTATTAGTATAACACCGCCAAACGTATAGCTTCAAAACAAAAGTCCTTAATAAATAATACGAACTAGAAATTCTCAGAATTCAAGTGACACATTTCAGTTACGTAAAATTACTTAAAATCTTTAAGCTTATATGTATTGTTTCATATTAGTAATTACCCATAAACCCGTTTGTTAATCTTTATGAAACATATATTTTTCCAGCATCAATCCCTCTCATTGTTACTAATATCATTAAATCATTAGTATGTATGAGTATTAGGTATTCAGATGAGGCTCGTATTAACAATAAATACATCATCTTCAGCGTGAAAATATATGCTCATCCAGAGATATGTAAAACAAATTCCTCAAAATCCCAAATACAGATACTTTATATTTTCTTAGCATCTTAGCAACATAAAATACAAAATACCAGATAAAATACTGGAAGGTATTTTTTCTTTTAAAATAGTTGGGTAACTACTTTAAAAATTATCCCAAAATACTGTTTTTCATTATTTGAAAAACGTTATGCTTTGCATTTTATGACAGTAAGTAACTTAAAGTTAACTTAAATTTGTATTCAAACCGTAGTGGGAACGAAAAGATTTTAGGAAACAACATAGGAGAGGATACTTTTAAATGCAATCACGGATATAGATAAAATACCAAATGCTTCCTTAATTTCTACCTTCTATAAAAAATAGTTTTTTCCTAAATCTGAAATATTGGACGTAGAAGGACGTACAATCAATATTCTGCTTTTTTGGAAAAGAAAGAAATTTTGGCCAAAATTTACCATTGTAACATTTTGACCCTTTTTTTGAGGCAAAATTCAAAATCTTGTAGACATTTAATTTTTATCTAAAAAAAACTTAACACACAGATTGCGTCCTGCGGGATTTATCTGAAATACCATATTAATCCTTTTAACGGGCTCAAAAGTGACCATTTATACATTTCTTCCCAAAAATATTAAACATGCCACAAATACAAAAAACTATTAATACTCAACATTACTCGTATGTTTAAAATATAAAGTACAAAATACATACTTATTTAGTATTTGAAATATATTTTTGTACTTTTGTACTTTCATGTACTGTCATAGTAACGTCTAATCTCTTGAATTTCCTCTCCTATAACAGATTAATAATGTAATTTTTATAAAATTACAATATGAATTTGATTCGTATTCGTCGATGAAATTAAATATTTTCCCTTTATTTACAATAATTATTACAACTTTTGTACAAGCATTTCCATATAAGTTTGTCTTTATATCATCATGTAAATTTTGATTGATCGATTTATTCTTGTTTTCAGTGTGTGGCAATAATTTGCAGTTTTTGATTTAACATGCAAATAACTAATAACTGTGTGTGTTCCATTATATAGATTAGCTCAAAACAGACGATAAATATCACCACTAAACATGTGGAAGTAATTACATTTTCCCTAATCCGGCACATTGGCTGTATTGACTCCAAGGCAGAAGCTTGCAGTTAAAATCAATAATGCAATGTTTAGATTCGTCGCCCAATTACCAGAACTTAAGGAAACAAAAAACGTCCGATCGGCTTCACCGCGGAAATTTGCAGCTGTACAAACGTATTCGCCAATGTGTCGCTCTTCCACCGCCGAAATCTTTAAAATTGATGAACGCATGTCGGAAGAATTCCTAATTTCCAGTGAAGCTTCTATATCCGTGTCATTTTCGAGCTACAAGTATTAAATTGACAGTTGAGAATGTGTTTTAAAATACTATTGCATGGCAAATTTGAGTATTAGTAAAACTTTTCATACCGCAGGAGGTTTTATCCAACTGTACTCCGCTAATGGAGTTGCATCAGCAGTACAGTTGAGTTCAAGCGTAACTCCCAACTTTATGGAATGCTCAGTTTCGTTGTTGGCAAACATTGGAGGCGAAGATCCAGCTACACCAGATACAAATTAATACAATAATTTATAATTTAAAATGGTTACCTGAACGAGTACAATAATATTAGCAATAACTAAATTAAAATATTTAAATTGAGAAATTGAAGCCAAATTTGCCTAACTAATTACTTAGAACATTAAATTGCTGAGTGGCAGAGGCGTAGAAATCCGAGCCATTCCAGAACGGTGCTCTGCATGTAACAGCAATAATGCCGAGAGTTGCCGTAAGGGTTTGTTTTGAAGAGAGTACATGAAGTTCCTTTGTTCTATGCACGAAAATATCCGGTTTGACATAAACCTTCTTCTCCTTGCCCAGAAATTCTTCAAACAATGCAATTAGAGATTTAAGATTATTTACACATCAAGGTAGTTTTCTTCATTTATCCTTGCGTTAGGCAAGTCATTCTTTAAGCGATATAACCCAATCATTTACATTTCTCCAAGGTATGGCCAATAAGCAACAATTATACTTGTTGGTTTACCAAGAGTATGGTTTCCAATATCGATTTCCGTATTATTAGAATAGACCGACCAAGTCAGTGGACTCTGCAGAAAGTATTCTAGGAGCAGGCACTCTAAAGTGATTTCTTGGCCTTCATAAATGTCAATTACATCAACCGGTATAGTTTCATTCCCCACGAGCCTGACTTCCAAGTCGTCATCTTCACGGAGTTCGATTACGTTCTTTTCATCCCAGAAAGCTGACTCATCAGTAAAAACTAGTCATAAATAATACTAATAATAGTCATAATAAAACTATCATAAAATCATAATCAGTCAATCCCAGGGCTTTCATGACTACCAGTTACCGGGCGAATACCATAAATCATAACTTGCCTTCGTATCCATTAATTGAAGTAAAATATGATACTAATTGTTCTGTTTCAAATACAACGCATAATGCCGCTCCATGTGAATGAAATCCCTCCATTAATATGCATGAATAAGCAGTGTTATTGCATGTATCCGTTTCAGGTGCAATTACTATGCCCTTGCATGGTATGCTCTATAAATAATTTCAAAACAATAGAATAGATTAGTATTGCGTTTAGCTCATTCAAGCCAAGTGTCGGTTTCTGAAATTCATATAACCCTTAAAATCATATAAGTTGAATTTTACATAAGAATACGAAAATAAGGGAGTTCAAAAATTATTGACTACAAATATCGTAACAAAATCGATATAGTACAAGATATTTGAATTTGGACTTGCATGTCAAAATCCGAAGTTTAGTAAACGAATCTAGACTCGAGAAATTCTTTGGACTGAAATGAATTTTGAAATGGGAAATATCTACTATCTCAAGGCAGAGTGGTGTCGGTTTCCAACCAACAGTTTACTGTGTCATAATGTCTATTCATATTTAACCTATAAACTTTCGTCAGTTAAAGATTATGCTGTGTATCTGGGATAATTACTTTGAGATCTAAATCACCTGATATAGACACGAATGAAGTAACTCAGTATGCTTCGGGTTTGTACCAGCTACTGTTGCCAAGTAAGTAGTTCCGTCATATCCTCCTGACGTACCTGCCATGCATTGCAGGTAGTTATTGGTAACTATGAGTTCGATTTCTGAAATTAGTGCAATCACAGTTAACGTGTTAATGTATAAGGCCCCGCATTTTGAAAATCAGTTACATACATAAAGAAACTTTCAAGAATTGGAATGTATGTTTGTTTACGCGGATTGTCAAGAGGCCATTCACGAACTTCAATTCCAAAATCTATTGAAATGTTATTATTTGGTTCGCCTCTTGGAAAAAACGTGTAATTGCCGAAGAAGGAAGTTATCGGTCTAAGTTTTCTGCTTTCAGGTAGTTCAACAAACAACCAATATTCGTCTTCGTCGTTATTTCCGAACCGTATGTTCAGTTGTTCAACTGCCTTTATAATGGGGTGTACAAAATAAAGATGTGGATTTATTGTATTGGTGAATGTTTGCGCAGTGGTAATTATTAAAACTAACCTTCGCGTCAATGTGGACATCAAGTGGAAATTCGGCAAAGCATTGAATGCTTACAGAGCAACCTATACAGAATCATTATAATAATTATTTATTTTGATACAATAAGCAGATCAGATAAATAAACCTTGAATATTATAGCCAAAATAAAGTAACACCATTTTATTACCTCCATAAAACCCTTGTTGGTAAGAGTACAGATCAGCGCTGAATTTTTTATTGCACGTAACTTCGGTGTAGTCTGGAAAGCCCCAATTCCAATTGTCCGATTTATTTTCAAAACAATATTGGTTGGTACCTTCCACAGGGCTTGTAGTTAGAGTAGCATTCAAACCGTATACAATTACATCTTCCCCACAGCCATCGCAAATCAATTCACCGTAGTAATTTATCTGACAACGTAAACTGTCCTCTATATTTAATGTATTTCCAAGAAAGGCGAGCAGATTAACTGCAAGAGTTAAATGAAAAACTTTCATTTTTGTCGAAGATGTATGTGGTTCAATCAACGTGCAACGTGTTACCAAGAAAGTTGGATATCAACTGTACTGAAAATTTTCATAAGCAGATGATTTATTCCCAATTTTAAATGCTTATTAGTATTTTCAACACTTGATGCCTCATTTATGGATCAAAAGCATTGGTCATTTATTAGGTCGATGGGACTTTTGCAAGCTTAGCGATTTGAATTGTTTTACGTCGTTGTATGACTGGAAGAATTAAGAAAAATTATCGTTAATTTCACATTACGCGTGTTAAATTCGATACTGGAGTGTAGATATATTTCACTGCGGTGTATTTATCATTAATTGCGGGTTCGGCAGGATGGAGCCCGTGGAGGATTAATAATTATTTTTATCATTTCTTCTACATATGATAGCGAAATAATAACCCATAAAGATTTAAACCGTTGACACGGGTTTACCTGTTTCGTTTATTCTCTTAATAATAAGTATAATTTAATTATACGTTCAATTTTAATTCCAGACCGGTTTGTGTTTAACCCACCAATAAGACCTTCAATAAAACGCGTAAAAATATCGGCTGGGTTTATGGAAATGAGAATCATATGTATGTACGTAATTCAAACGCTATTTGCGCGGCTGTTTGACTTAGCTGTGAGGGAATCTGATATTGTTGTTGTCAGTACATTATCTGTTTCATCTGTTCAATTCTAATTTACTAAATTTCTTCTTGTCGATTGCAGAGTCTCCTTTCATGTAATAGAACAACGGTTTGGGCATCTGCTCTGCTTCAGGTTTACATTATTAATGTGTAATAGAGTATTTGTGAGCTTTAAAAACAACTACACGAATCAAATTTACTGCTATGGTATGTTAATTATTTACTTATCTATGTAGATCGCGTACTTTTACTAAACTATAAACACGCATTAGCCCACGTTCTTAACAACTCTGATTTATTTGTTTTATTGCACCGAAACTATAATCACTCACAACATTTGTCGGTACCGTGGATTAAATTCATCAGAATTAAAACTCACTTGAATTGAAATTACTGATGTCATCGATAAGATTGTATTTACGTATCACTTGTTTTGGGTGTTAACTGTCAACTGTTGGCTTGCAAACCAGCACTGATTCGAGCAACACAAGTGCCATGACTTTATTTATATGCATGTGTAATTACCTAATTGTATGTGTAAAATTTCTAATACTTACAAAATTGCAAGGTACTAATAATGTCACGATGCAAAATACAACAATACAAAATACGTCAAGTAGTTTACAATTATAGTGCGTGACAGTACTTATGTCTACAGATATATATTTGTAATATTAAAATCGTTATTAGTGAATTTATTTTAGCTTCTCTGCCCACCATTTAAGTTAACGAACTGCAGTAGATTTCATATTTGTATACATATCGCTACTTGAGATGGAAGGAGAGTAATCCTTATTTTTCTCATACGAAATATGGGATATCCTACGTCATATTGCTGTAAAGTGGTTAAAACTCCAATTTAAAACTCCAATTTTACATATAAAAACCATTGGATTCTAAAAATTGGTAACCAAGAGCATTTACAAGTACTAATTGTATTGGTATTGTATTGGTCACAATGAGGTTAGGAATGTGAGTATTAGAGCTAACACATGCTGCTTTTAAGAAAAATGGAGATAAACCCACCTTGTAATTCAAGTAGCGATATGCAATTCCGGTGAGCATAAAGCACCACATCGATGCGCTCACGATGTAAACCCAGCACATGAAAAATTTTACTATATTATATTTATAGCTAAAGGTTACGGATCATGAAAAACATGTTCTATTTGTTGAAAATCAGGGCGCGTGGCAGGGTCGGCTTCCCAGCAACTTGACATGATCTTGTAACTGGATAATTAAAATATGGGTTTGATAAAATATATAAAGCAACATGACATAACTAGAAGACATCATTAGTGATATGTACTTACATCCATTCCGGAGCAAACACAGGTTTGGACAGACGAATTAGATTGGTCTCCAAATCAAGTGCAAAATTACTCGACCATTGCAGACCAGAATAAGGGAGATCACCCAAGCTAAATATTTCCCACAATAAAACCCCGAAAGACCAGACATCGGATTTATAAGTAAAATTGAAGGTTCTCAGAGTTTCAGGTGGTAACCACCGCCATGGGAGCTTCGCCTGATGAGAAAGAGATTATAAGCATTAAGGCTCATTGGAATACGAACACTTGTTAATGGTTTTATGTATGTATATTATTTAAATCCATACATAATTCATTGTAACGTATGTTTTGTAGTTGAAGAGTTTGCGGGAAAGTCCAAAGTCAGTAATTTTTATTTGATTCTTGTTTACCAGAAGCACGTTCCTGGCTGCTAAATCACCGTGTATAACCTAAAAGTAAGATAATTTAATTTGACATATTATTCCATAAACCTCAAGTCATTAAGAACCTGGAGGTTTGGTATTATTATAACCTTCATCTCTGTTAAGTAGCTCATTCCCCTAGCGATCTGGGAAGACCAATTTATTAAATCTTCAGAATCAAAGCAAAGTTGTTTCTGCTCATTCGGTAACACTTGCGCCACCTTCACGTAAGGACTTATACCACAATTTTCCACTTCGTCAGTAATTTGCCTACTATACAGTCCTTTGTTGTCCTGAAGAAATGCCTCCAGACTTCCCATTGGACAGTACTCCACCATTACGTATACACGACCTAGATCCAAGCGTTATGATAATTATATTATCTAGTCTAGTTCAAATTAATCTTAGAGAATACAAATTTTGTGTACCTTCGGCCAAGAATTCCGTACACGCTCTTTTAAGCTGCACTAGATTTTCATGTTTCCCTAAGTAAATCATTATCTTTAATTCTGAAAGAAGGGCTAATATTACTTGCTTTTCAACATCAGTTTTAACGGTTTTGATTGCTACACAGGATGTGTCCCCCTGTGTTAGATATCCTTTATATACAATTCCGAACTCCCCCTCCCCGAGCTTTTCGTCACCTTAAAATAAATAAATAAATAAATTCTGTGATAATACTTAGGTAATTAAATAGAAATAATTAAAATTACTTATTAGGGGATAAACAAAAATTAAGGCTGTACTTATGTGAAACTCATTCCATTTGACTTCGTAATTTTTATTGTAGGGCAAGTACTGCGCATTCTCGTGAATGTTCTTTCCAGCCTTCAATGCTTTTGAGTTGCCATTTTCGAAGAGCTTGATTTCGGCTGCCGTCAATTTTCCCTATTAAAACGCAAATGTGATTGTCATAAAAATTAACGAGAGTACATTGACAGCTTTGATAATCCGATAAAAAAATCTTACTCGCTGAACAAAGTACATTCTTGATAGAACAACAAGTCCGACGGCAAGCACTAACATTACTGCAAGCATTATCATTATGGTAATAGAAGGGTAACTGAATGGGGTTGAAGTGTCTTCGCCAGACTGCTGCTCGTCATCAGAAGCTAAATCATGTAAATACGTTTATATTTAATAATAATAATTATATGTTAAATAATTTATCACCAGCTCTCCATTTTGAGTTGTGTCTATGTTGAATACCTGCATCAATGGAGATGACAAATGTCTGGTTGGCTTCACCACAGTAGTTCGTAGCTCTACATATGAACGCACCATCCATACTCACGTTGTGGATTGTCAATATTGATGAACGTTTATCCGCAGAATATTCAACGTGCAACATATTATTATCATTCTCTATCTATAAGCATTAAAATGAAATTTAAAGAAATATTTTATTTGTAATTAAAATTTTGTACATACATGCAAGTTTCTTACCGCAGGAGGCACAACCCAGTTGTAATACGCCAATGGGGACGCATCAGCAGTACAATTAAGTACAATTGCATTTCCCAGATCAACGTCTTTATCAACCTCTGGGGTTGTGAAAACTGGAGGATACGTATTGGCTGTACCTGATCAAAAGTATTTGCATCATTCTTTAAATAATGTAATCCCACAAAATAAAACTTCGAAATACTCATTATTGATATTTTTGTAATTTTGTTAATCTAACCACAATTTTTTCACATTTGATTCACAAGACATTCACTTACTTAGAATTCTCAGCTCTTGGGAAGCAGTTGCATAAAAATCTGAGCTGTTCCAAAACGGTGCTGAACACTTCACAGCCATCATGCCAGGAAGAGCAGTGACGTTTATGAGTGAAGACTTTACAAGAAGTTCCTTAGTTCTATGTACGAAGTCGTCAGTCTTGTTGTAAATTTTTTTCTTGGTGCGAAGTCCATCTGTAAGCGCAATATCGCTAGTTTGCATCAATTAAGAAAAAAAGACAAAAATATATAAATGACTTCTACTTACCTTCACTTATTTCTTCGCCAATTTGCCTCTCGGTCTTATCAAAAAACACTGCATACCAAGTCACAGGAGCCTTTACTAAGTAATCGATGAAATTGCATTCAAAGTCGATAATAGCATTTGCAACAAAATGTGGATTCATTGATACGATTTCACTTCCTGTACAAATGGAATCTTGTTCGGATTTCATTTCGATCTCGATCACATTCGTCTCGTCCCAGAAAGCAGATTCGTCATAAATAACTATTTCAGTCGTAATAATAATTATCGGGTATTCACACTGCAGTGGCACGCATAAAACGCGCCCTATCTATGAAATTACAATAATAGTAAAAGCTTTTCTTTACCTTTGTAGTCCTTAATAGATGTGAAGTACGGCTTTAATGTCTCCTGCCCATTCACTTCACATAACGCAGTTCCATGAGAATGAAAATCCTCCATTCGTATGCAAGCTGTATTGGTATCCTTGCATGTATTTGTTGCGGTGGCAAGTCTTTTGCTGTGACAAGGCATGTCCTAGTAAAACGATAAATTGATTTGTAGGTGATTTTTATTATGTAAATTTATTTATTGAGTGAAGATTATTTAGTGTAGTAATGATCTTTTGTCCATTGTTTAAAAATAATTCTCACCTCCTTTAGGCAATTGAGTAAGAGCTTCGTGTGCTCTGGATTCCTGCCACCTACAGTCGCCAAGTAGGCAGTTCCATTATCACCTGCACTACACTCCAAGTAGTTTTTGTTTAGAATTAATTTTGGTGACCCTGCAAATAAAAATAATTATTTTTACAAATAATGCCTTCCCAATGGTTAACTATATGACGAGCGTTTTGTAGTTTGTAGTAATTAGTAATGACTACGTACGTTGGAGGGGCGGATGGTTTATTGGCAAATTACTCAAATCTATTCCAAAATCAATTGAAATACTAGAATCTGGGTTCGCTATTGAGTAAAATATGTATTTGCCGGAGAAGGATGTTTTCGAGTAAATTTTCTTATCCTCAGGAAATTTAACCAGTGCCCAGTAAATGTCTTGTCCGATATTTCCAAAATCAATCGTCAGAGCTTCCACTGCCTTGTAATTTAAAGTATTCTCAAATCTTACGCTAAGTGGAAATTCGGCGGAACAGTTGAGATTTAATCTAGAAACTAATTATAATTTTAGTATTTAAAATATTTACCCCTGAAAACAAATCCAAATTCAAGACAAATGCTTAAAAGTGTGTAACACAAAAAATAATACCTCCGGACGGTACGTAATGACCAGCGGTAAACTTTGCATTGAATTTTTGACTACATGTAACATTCGTTACATCGGGTTCCCCTCCTGTATATGTTTCTACAATGCAATATTGGTTAGTAAATCCGACAGGGTTTGTTGTTAGGGTAGCCGTCACACTGATATTAGTGGGCACAGCATCCGCCATTGCTTCACCGTAGTAGTTAATCTGACAACTGAAATTATCTGTATTAAAAGTATTTACGAGTGAAGTTAGCAAAATTACCCCACAAATTCGAAGTAAAACTTTCATTGTTGTGGAAAATGGGACGAAATTGAGTTTTCCTTGTAGAACATGAAAAATCAATTGAATCCGTATAGGACAACTCTAGAGTGAAACCTGACATTGAACAGGTTGAGTATGAAATAATCGAATGTAATCAATCCAATTCTGATTTCAAGACTTGTTACAGAATCAATTTCTATCTACTCTTAAACATTCATTTATTATTATTACTACATTCTCAGTATTTTAGTAGTGACATTGAAGTACTATATATGTATACGCGTATATTAATTAATATTTATGGACAAAACCAATAGTTGTATATGCTATAAAACGTTAATTAGTCATCATTCGGTGGTGACAAGTAACATTATTATAATAGATTAGGACATCATCGCAATAAACTTTAATCTTTAATCACTACTGATAACACAAATTGTCCTGCTCAAGTGCACTCAATTTAAAATATATAATTAAAACATATCCATTTCCATGATTGTTTATTGTCGTAGTTTTGTAGCACGTGTAATAAGAATGACATTTCTCAACATTAACATAACTGTGCGAGTATATATTAGACATTGACATTATTAGAGACACCTCTTATTATCACAAGTAATCTTGTTTGTCTCACTCCGCATTTTCTTATCCCGCCGGAATTTCCAATAATTGTCAATAAATCAATAATAATTATTACTTAATAATATTAATGTTCCTAGAAAACAATAATTTATAACAAATTAAATTCCCTACTATTACAGTCTAAGGAAAATTAACTGTTTATGCATATTTGGATATAATAATTTTTGTGGTCCAGAATTTAGAAAAGGGCAATGGACCCCTAATCGCTAGCATGACAATAAAATTTAATCAATATTGTACATACTTTTATACAGATGAAATATTTCATTGCTAAATCTAACAATAATAAATAAAAATGCATTTACAAACCAATGATTATTTTATAGTATGTTTACATAGTACACGGAATGAAAGAGCCAAATTAAAAATTACAATAAATTTGCAGTATTAATACCATTACACATAGTTTTAAAGTCAGCTTCGATTTCTTGAAAATCTGGACGCATGGAAGGTTCAGTTGCCCAGCACCTGGACATTATCTTGTAACTGCAAAAAAATTCGACCCGTTATGGTATACATCCGTTTAAAATTTTGTATCGAAATAATTTAATGCTCAGCTTACACAGCTTCCGTTGCATACAATGGTTTGGACAAACGAAGATTGCTCTCTAAGTAACGAGCAAAGTCACTGGTCCAATCCAAGCCTGAATATGGGAGTTCACCAAGGCTAAAGATTTCCCAAAGCAAAATCCCAAATGACCAGACGTCGGTTTTATGTGTGAAAGTACATGTGTTCAAAGTTTCAGGAGGTAACCACCGCCAAGGAAGTTTTGCCTGTTGAGAAATGACAGCTTTGGTGTTTAGTTAATTACAGTGGAAAAAATATTAATTAAAATAGATTATGCAGTATTAAATACAGTATATTAACGGTAGGTCTGCAAGATCCCTTACCTCGTAATTCTTCACGTAGGTTTTATAGTTCACAAGTTGACACGAAAGCCCAAAATCGGTAATCTTTACACGCCTCTTATTTACAAGTAATATATTTCTGGCTGCTAAATCGCCATGAATTACCTATACGAAGAACACAAATTGATTTAAAAGCCAATTTTAAAATACAAATTTCATTACCACCGCCATACAAAATTCAATCAATTATTACAAGTAAAATTTGTTAGTACCTTTTTCATCGTTAAAAATCGTATCCCACGGAGAATTTGAGTAGACCAATTGATTAAATCTTCTGAATCAAAACAGAGTTCCTTCTGTTCATTCGGTAAAATTTTCGAAACAGTAACGTAACAATTTGTTCCATTTCTAGCAGTTTCTCCTTCGTCCAGTTTTTCGGTATTGTACAAACTTTTGTTGTCCTGAAGAAATGCCTCCAGACTTCCCATTGGACAGTACTCGACCATTATATACACACGACCTAAATATCATTACATAAATTCATACTAATCAAAGAAATATTTTGTTTATATTCTGAGCCGATGTTATGGCACGTGTTTAATCGTTCAAAATTCTACTTCGCTTGCCTTCACGTAAAAATTCTGTACAAGCCCCTTTAAGCTCAACGAGATTGTCATGCTTCCCTAAGTAAATCATTATCTTCAGTTCAGAAAGTAGGGCCATAATGACTTCCTTTTCGACTCCGGGTTTCACAGTTTTGATTGCGACTGGTGTACACGGATCTTTCTTTAGATATCCTTTGTAAACTATTCCGTACGCTCCCTCTCCAAGTATTTCCTCACCTAAAATGTTTACTTTGTAGATATTACTCCTCCCAATTTTTAGAAAGAATTAATTACTTTACTAATAAGTATTGGTCCTATAATTACTTAAATGAAAGTCCTTCCATTTAATTTCATATTCTTTATTGTATGGCAAATATTGCGCGTTCTCTTGAATCGATTCACCCGACTGTAATGCACTGGCATCGCCGTTTTCAAAACGTTGGATTTCTATTGCCGTCAGGCGTCCCTATGTAGGTAGGTGTAAACAAAACTTTCAGTAACGGAACGATTCAATAAACTGTGTAGGATTTGTATGATAAACGCGCCTTGTTCTTAATTTATAATCTTCTTACGCGCTGAAGGTAGTACATTCGTCCAAGAAGAGCCAGAAGTCCCGAGAGAAAGGCTATAAGAGCAATGGCGACGCCCAGATAAACGTTAAGGCTTGTTTCTATAAAAGTATAAACAATTTCTAATTGAAGATTTTTGTATGTATTTAAATTAAATCACATACTTATGACAATAAAATATTAAACACATGTTTTATATCTACATTGTGAACATTGACTACCTGAATAAATTGATATCTCGAAACGTCGTCGAGCTTCACCTCCCAAATTTTTTGCTGTGCAAACAAATTCTCCTGCATGGAGCTCACCAACACTGGAAATTCTTAAAATTGACGTTCTGCCATTCCCCGATGTTGTCCAATTTAATGAGGCTTCAAAAGGAGTGATGTTGTAAATCTGTTAAGTTAAGAATAAACGTTGAAATTAAACCGCTGTGTATGATCGTAAATCACGTGGTACTTTTTATGAATTAAAATATAGTAATTTGGTTTAATGAATGTAATACTGCCGGAGGATAATCCCAACGGTATTTTGGAACAGGAAATGCCCCTTCTGCAGTGCATTCAAGATCAAGTGCAGATCCTAGTTTGGCCACATGTGTCGACTTTTCTGTGCTGAAGAATGGAGGTGAACTCTCAGATCGGTCTTAGACAATAGAAAAATATAAAATTACGTTTAATCACAATATTTACTTTTCACCCAATGACAATAAGGCGACATCAAGCGACTAAAATCATTACTTAATATCCGCACAGGTTGCATGGCGGACGCTTTGAAATCTGAGCCATTCCAAAAGGGAGCGGAACACCTCACAGAAACCATGCCAACTGCTCCAGTTAATTTTAGATACGAAGCCTTCACCCGAAGTGCTTTTATATTTGTTTGATTTCGAACATCCGTTTCTGATGGAAATTTGTCCGATACAAATAATGTCTCTATTGGTTATAAGTACAAATGTTATATTATAATTTTAAGAGAACTCATTTGTGCATCTTCCATATAACCAGCTCAATCAAATTGAAAAAAATTACTTTCATCGTCCTGGCGAATAACTACTTCCGTTCCATTCGAAAACCCAACTGACCAAGTAATCGGAGCCTTGAGGATGTAATCCACGAACTGACATTTCAATATACAGATGTAATATTCTGTAATATTCTGTAATATTCTCCGTCTCAAAGAAAGTTTCCCCACTTAATAAACCTTGCGTATTTACTAATGATTTACTATACACGCTGTTGTAGATAGCAAATGTGGAGTGTTTACCATGATCCTTTCGTATTTCGATTAGGTTAGACTCATTCCAAAATGCAGATTCGTTTGTTAGTACTACACCATATACAAAAATTTATGAATTAAAAACTGCAGATGTTTGCCAATAAATTCGTTTATTTTGCTTGTAGGAACGTTTTTCTTGTTTCTACTTACTTGAGTAGCCATTGATGGAAGTGAAGTATGGCTGAATAATTTCATTACCATTAACGGCACAGAGAACCGCACCATGCGAGTGAAAATCATCCAACATTTTGCAAGTGCTTAGGAATCCACAGCTTTTGCCAATGTATTTACTACTGCATTGCTTGCCCTACAACATTTAGAAAATGAAAGACTCTGAAAGAGTATTGTTTGAATTAAGTAATATTTGAATCGTGGGTGCGAAATCCTGAAATGTATTAACTGGCCAAAGATGGAACTAGTTATTTACCCTAGATAAACATGGCAATAATATTTCCGTGTGCCTTGGATGTGTTCCAGCCACATTTGCAAAGTACACGTCTGCGTTTTCCGATTCACATTGAAGGACGTCAATTTTAAAGTCTAGCTTTGGCACTAAAATTTTAATACATCATATATAATTATTCCTACCATCTTGTTTAAAAAATATTTTAAACGTTAAGATTAATATGATGCATCACTTCGAACCTAAAATAAATATTGTGTTTACCCCACCACCATAGTTATTATAATCTACATTATTACCCGAATTTTTCAGATCATTTCCAGTGTCACTATTAAACGTTCCCATTTCAATATGAACATTAATTGAGTGGTTGACATTTGGATCAAATTTGTCGTAAAATGTGTAATTTCCTGAGGAAGTTCCTTCTTGCTGTAAACATATTTCTGGCTGAGGGAATTTGACGGCTAGCCAATAAAACGTTTTTCCGGCGTTTCCAAAATCAAATTCCAGGTTATCCGCTACCTGTGTAAATGCAATTAAAAATAAATTCATTTAGCCATCGAAACAGTTAATATATGAAATATTGTATCCCGACAAATCCCAATGAAAAATATTATTACGCTTAAATATGAACTTACAATGTTTTCGTCCACATAAATATCGAGCGGAAATCTTGCAGTGCAGTTCAACAGGACAGTAGAATCTAATAATTTATTACAGATTATCGATGTTTATATAATATATGTTTAAAAATTTATACCTCCTTATTTTTCAATACAAACCGAATTAATAAATTATTGTATTACAAATTGGTATAATATTTACATGGATTTATAAATTCGTAACTTCCATTTGCATAGTTATAAGATTGGCCAAGTTGTATCCACACATTATGTTGCTGACGGCAAATTATCTTTGTTGAATCATACTCCACCCAATCCAAAGATCTGCTGAAATTGCAATACTGACCATTAGTAGAACTCGGGACGGATGATAACGTCGCGTTTAAACTATAGCTTGCTTCACCACCGCCGAGTTTATTATTACCCGCCAGATATAAAACTTGGCAATTAAATTCGTTTTGTGCTAACACAACGATGAAATTTGATAGAAGTAGTATTAAGTGGATTTTAAATTGCGGTTCCATGAGTACTTGATGTAATAATGATGATAACTGATGTGTTAATACTGTAACATGGCAGAATTATCATTAAAATTTATTTTCAAATTTCTGTATTCATGTGTTTGGGCTATTATTAGGGTAAAATAACAACCAGCAAATTAATTCTGTCGAGCCGTTTGAGTTATACAACTTCAAAATTTGTCCGTATTAGCAAATGTCAAAAAATGTATTTATTCGTGTACAATTATTGCAACTCCTAATATCAAAATTAGCATGACAAACCCCCACAGATAGAGCACCTGCGGGAAATATACATATAATTATCACAATATTGATATTGTGAAAGCTTAGAATTACGTGTGCTATTAGGATTATTATTAAAGTTTAACTTCAAAAGATAAAACGAGACGGAACTAAAATGTTTTATTTTTCATTTGCATATTGGATATACCAAATAAATTATACGTACAATGGTCGGGAGTATTATTTTATGTCGTAGGCCAGTATACTACTGTATGTATATGTACATATACAAAATATCTAATTAATCGCAAAGTGCGATGTACTCATAAATAAAATACATGCAATACAAGAGCAATTTGACTTCCCTTACACCTAAAATTAATATCCATAGATACTCCCAATGATTGATTTTGTTTATTTTTATCATAATCCGGCCGGCAGTACCACATTAAGGGAAGGAAGACTGCATAAAAATTAAATACATAATTCCGGATGTGACCGTTATCTCTTGGATGTATGCTTACTTAGATGACAACATTATATAAACAGTTCGCGGAACACAAGTTTGAGATTAGAGCAAAATTCAAATATATTTTAAACCCGTTTCTATTGCCAATATTTATTTACTTTATATATTTACATACATATGTATTTTAATATGTTATTCAGTTAAAATTATCTTGTGAAAACATGCTCCTGAAGCCTGTAAGTCAGGCGTCATCGACACTTTAAGAATACGTGTTCTATATATTTACATCGATTCTGGTAACCATTGTAAGTCGGAATTTCTAATACTAATAACTAAATATTTCCCATGGTTACACACCAAAAGACAATACATCCGATTTAAGCTTAAATTTGCAGGTTCGCCATATCTCTGGAGATAACAACAACCCACTTTCTGATATGAAACATTCGCATTAAAATATTTTGTAGAATTCAATAACTGAATTTAATTATTCTAAATCAAAAATCGTCGCTTCGCAACAAATTTATGGCACCAGTAAAGGTGTGCTACAGCAAAGCGCAGCTACGACCCGGACATTTATTAACAGGCAACAGGACAACAAATGTTTAAAACAAAGCAATTCTTATCCCAAGGTATATTTATCATTTTGCTCAATACTTGTATCAAGATGCGAGTAACTCCGAAAATCTGCAAGGCATTTCCCCAATAACTCTTGCCTTTACTTTGGCAGCATTTTTTGTACGGAAATACAATAGTATTTTACGTTTCATACATATTATATTTATGTTTGTGTCAACAAGATATTTACATTTAGGTAATACTCAAAAATAGGGCTTCAAATTCATTCTACTTTGTTGTGTTACATTCTAGTCTCAAAATTGATGTTCAAATTTTCTTGAAATTCCACTTCTATTTCATGAAACTCTGGACGCACGGAAGGGTCAGTTGCCCAGCATCTCGCCATGGTCCTGTGACTATAAAATCAAAAATATTCAAAATTTATTCTTTTAAATGAATTCATAAAAAGAATAATATATGGTTTAACATACATCCATTCTGGTGCAAACAGTGGTTTTGAAAGGCGGAAATGGTTGTTCTCTAAATAGCGCGCGAAATCAATAGACCATTGAAAATTAGAGAATGGGAGATCACCCAAGCTATACATTTCCCATAGGACAACTCCGAACGACCAAACATCGGATTTAGACGTAAACTTGCAAGTTTTCAACGTTTCTGGAGGCAACCACCGCCATGGAAGTTTTGCCTATTGAGACATAACAGCTTCGATATTTAGTTAATTACCGTGGAAAAAATATTAATTAAAATAGATTATACAATATTAATTACTAATTATTATTATTAAAATAATTCTGGAAACTTCAAATGAATTTCTCGCCTCATAATTTTTCTTGTATTCTTCATACTTCAAAAGTTGACAAGAGAGACCAAAATCAGTAATCTTCAAATGCTCCCTATTTACAAGGAGTATATTTCTCGTTGCCAAATCGCCGTGAATAACCTACATACATAAAAATAATTTGGTAATTACAATTTTAAAATATGTATACTTAAATAAATTCACTTAAATTGACTAAAAAAATTATAAGGCATTAAAACCTTTTTTGCCGTCAAATATGACATAGCACGAGCAATTTGAAGGGACCAGTTGACCAAATCTTGAGGATCGAGGTAAAATTCTTGGTGTTGCTCAGGTGACTCCGGCACAGTCAAGCAATAGTTCAATGGGTATACAGTAGTGTAGTTACTCGTAACATTACTACGCATCTCTTGTTCGAATACAGCAATGTACGGACCTTTATTCTGTTTCAGGTAATTTTCTAAACTTCCCATTGGGCAGAACTCCACGATTACATAAACACGACCTGAAATCAATTTTGTAATTATCAAGCATAATTTTTATTTAATTGTTCTATTATTTTTATTATTATTTATTAATAATTAAAATACATTAATATATTTATTATTAATTAATTTTGACTAATATATATTATTTTTATTATTGATTGTTTATTATTATTTATTGTATTTTTAAATTATGAAAGCTTATGAAAGTCACCTTCTCGTAAGAATTCCGTACAAGCCCCTTTGATTTCAACCAAATTTTCATGATTCCCTAAATAAATCATTATTTTCAGCTCAGAAAGTAGTGCCATGATAACATGCTTTTCTACACCAGGCTTCACAGTTTTAATTGCGACTGGGGCATTCGGATCCTTTTTGAGGTAGCCTTTGTAAACTATTCCGTAAGCTCCCTCTCCAAGTATTTCCTCACCTATAAAATATTTTCATGAATACACTTCTACGCTCCCCAAGTTTTAAGGAATTAGTATGTAAATTTGAATTTAGCTTGCTATATACTTATATGAAAATCATTCCACTTGATTTCGAAGTCCCTATTATAAGGCAAATATTGCGCATTCTCCTGTATCGATTCTCCTGACAATAATGCTGTGGCATCGCCAAGATTGAATAATTTAATTTCAGCTGCTGTCAGGCGTCCCTAGTTTTAAAAAGAAAGATTAAATATTAAAATACACATATATTACTTTGATTATATGGTTTAAATCAAAAAGTCCTAATTGGTTTTGTCTTACACGTTGAAGGTAATACATTCTCGCAAGAACTGCCAGTACACACACGAGAATTGCAACGACGGAAACTGCGACTCCAAGATAAATGTACGGGCTTGTTTCTGCGTCAAATAATAAATTTCTTAATCTCTCTTGTATATACAGATACTACATTGTAGTGAATTCCCAAAGTCCATCACAACATATTTACGAAAATTATATTTTCCCCCTTAAATATATGCGATATTACCAGCATCAATGGAGACGTAAAAACGGCGCTGAGCTTCGCCGCCAAAATTCGACGCATTACAGATGTATTCACCTTCATGATCTTCTTTCACGCTTAAAATCCAAAGTATTGATGAACGCTTGTCGGAGCTCATTGTCTTATTGATTAATGAACCATCGTAAGGCGTCAGGTTTGAAATCTACACATTATAACATGCAATTATATGGATCACATGTGCTTTGAATAATAGTAAAGCTTCCGTCCATTCCCTATACATAATTCGAGAAAAATAAAAGTCGCCCATACTGAGGAAGGAGGTGTCCAGTCGTAACTTGCATTTGGAAATGCATCTTCAGCAGTACAATTAAGTTCCAGCGGATCTCCTAATTTAACCCTCCTTAAAGATTCAACGGTGCTGAAAACAGGCGGTGAACTCTCGCTGCGACCTGTATTTTTATAAATCATAATATTTGTGGAGGATCAACAGCATGATTGAGATTATTTAAAGTGTAATAACAACAATTCAATTCAGTTCTTAAAATTTAATTATTATTTATTTCATTACTCTTTATGTGCACTGGTTGCACGGCGGACGCATAAAAGTCTGAGCTGTTCCAGAACGGAGCGGAACATTTAATAGCCTTCATATCCAATGTTGCACTAATATTCCTTACGGAGGACGTGACAAAAATTATTCTTTCCCGCTTCTGAAAATTGTCTGGTTTCAAGTAAAGTTTTCTCTCCGATGTGAGTTTCTCTGAAATCAAATGACGTGCTAAATGTGTTTGGTATGTAATATTTGTAATCATAATTAATATGACATACATGCAACCCATAGGTGTATTGATGAGAAATAAATATCAAAGAATGTTTTAAGATTTACGATTGTATTCCTGCCCGATGATGACTTCTGTGCCATTGGAATATATCACTGACCAAATCACTGGGGCCTTGAGTATATAATCCAGGAATTTGCATTCTAATGAGAACTCTTCGGTTTCAAAAAATGTCTCTTCATTTTTCAAAGTTTTATTTTCCGGCAACTGCATGTCAACTCTTCTACCACTGTTTACCTGTATGAAGTACATGTGGTCGTTTATCCCCAACTCGATTAAGTTTTTCTCGTCCCAGAAGTCGGATTCATTTTGAAGTACTAAGAAATAGTGAATATATACGTAATATAATAAAATGATAAACTCAGTGAATAATATGTTATAAAACGACTTATATTTCTTTCTTCTTTATAAAATATGTAGAAACCAAAATTGTAATTTTAAGCTCAATTTAAGTACTATTGCGGCAAATAAATAAAATGGCTAACAAAATAACGCTTACTCGTGTAGCCATTGATGGAAGTAAAATACGACTGATTTATTCTCTTGTCTCCAGCAATGCATGAAACCGCACCATGCGGATGGAAGTCGTCCAAGATGCTGGTAGTTCCACTTTCATCCCCTCTAGTACCAATATTTTTGCCGCTGCATATCTTGTCCTGTAAGGATTGAGCCAAAAAACATTAAATTGTTCATAAAAATAAATATTAAATCTTTTATCTAAATATTGTCAATTATTTTGTGACAAATATTATCAAAAATACCTCATTTAAACACGAAAAAAGAGCTTTTGAATGCCATGGATTCTTCCCAGCCACATTAGCAAAGTAATCAACAAAACTGTCGGATTTACATTCAAACAAATTGCTGGTTAAGGTTAATGTTACGTTTCCTGAAATACAATGAAAATAATTACATTTAAATCAAGGAATATGAAGAGAATCAAGGAAGACTTGCAAAACGATATTGTGTTCATCTTGAATTCCTATGATCATGTTAATATAATAATTTCCATTTATGTACTCTTTTTTACCAATCACTCCTATATTAGTTCGCAATGAACGGGTAAATTTCTCAAATCCCACATGAAAATTAATGGAGCTATTCACATTTGAATCTGACAAAGAAAAGAATGTATAGTTTCCCGAGAATACTCCTCTTCGGAGGAAAAGTTTTCTATACTGTGGAAAATTGACGGCCAACCAGTATTTACTTTCGCCCACATTTCCGAATATGACGTCCAAGCCTTCTGCTGCCTTATAAAAATATTTTCGAATTAAATTGAGGCTAAGATACAAAGGTTTACTTATATCTGCATAATAAGTATATGTATAATTTTTCTGTACTAGAGATTTCTGTAGAGATAATCCCAATCGAAATGAAGCCGTACAGTTAAGGCGGACGTAAGCATCTGTTCATGTCAAATTGTAAAAAATAAATTAACTTTATGTATAAATTTTTTAGTAAATTAATAAAATATTATAAAAAGTGTTCATACTACGTACAATAAGTCACAGTTTTCAACCGTCGACAGCATAAATAATTCTATCCACTTTCACCGGTTCCCATAAATGACGCATAATAATAAGATTTATTAATTTAACTCATGTAATACCTTGTCCACGGTCCATGGATTCATTAAGCTTTATCCACACATTAAGTTTCTCATTGCAGGATATCTCAGTTGAGTCCGACTCGATCCAATTTGATGACTTACTGAAATTGCAATATTTACCGTCTGAACCATTTGGAGTCGACAATAAAGTCCCATTTAAGCTATAATGTATTCCGGTATTATTGGGCCAATACTCCGCCAGGTAAGAAACCTCACAATGAATGGCCGGATCAGCAGCAAATGCAATGGGGATAGAAAGTAATAAAATTATGCGAGTTTTGACTCCTGCTTTCATTTTACATTGCAACCTTATTACCACGGCTTTTGTAAGTGCAACAATATTGCATTGGTTTGACCAGCAAAAATTGAATATATTGACTGTTAATTTCTATTGTACCTTGTCACCCCAGAACAAGGTAATAGCAAGAATAATAGTTTATAGCAACATATTAGCTTGAATATGATAAACGTACAAATTGGAAAATTGCTGTTAAAGTGTGAAAAGTAGGTTCTGTTTATTTTGTTTTATCAGAAAGAATAAACATATACATAAGTACATGTAGATATTTATGTGGACGGTTTGTCCATTAAAGGTAAACAGATGCATCTGAATATAAATAATTACAAATGATTTTGATTCCATGGAAAGTTGTCCCGCTTATCAAGTAAACAAATATTTCCTAGGAAATAACTTTATGAATGTTCTTTGAAGCATGCTATGCCGCATCCTTTTTGGTTGAGGTGGTCGTTATTTTTGATCGTTTTTGACATTCCGATCAAATGTACGGATTTGCATTCCAATATTGCGAAAGTAGAGCAATTATGTTTACTTTATAATTACCAGGAAAAACACAATAAATAGAATGCTAGCCTTAAACATTTACGCATATATCGAATTTGCTGCACTCTGATTGTCCATAGTATAACAGTATAAAAACTCCTCTAACAGTTGAAAGTTGAAATTCTGGTCGACGTTCAGGGCTTGCATGCCAACATTTAGACATGATGTTGTAGCTGAGAGTTTGAAAGAATTTGAGAAAATACACTCATTATTTCAAGACTAATGGACTTTTGATTAAAATTATGACTGTTATAGTCTTCAAACTCACATTGAAGTTGGTGCAAATACCGGTTTGGAAAGTCGTAAATTATCTTCCAAGAAATTCACAAAATCCACGGACCATTTCATGCCAGGGTAGGGAACTTGACCGAGAGTAAATATTTCCCACAATAACACTCCAAACGACCAGACATCCGTTTTATTCGTAAATATATGTGTTTTTAGTGTTTCAGGAGACAATTATCTCCAGGGGAGTTTATCCTGTATTACATTTCTGGCAGCTAAATCGTCATGAATGACCTACAAAATACGATTGTCTCAACAAAATATTATTTTAATATGTATAATGTGAAGTTCATAAGCAATCGGTAAGAAATTAATAACCTTTTTCTCGTGTATCCTTGTATCCGTTTTTCTTGTGTATACTTATGTCTACTTAAAAATAAATCAAATTATTACAAATACACGCCGGTGGATAACATATACATACATTGTTGTATAAAAATAAAATAGTAAGGTTGTTAAGTGTGAGGAAATTATTTTTCGTGAGCATCCTTAAGGGGGATTGAATACAAAAATTAAAATAATCTTGATTGAAGTATTCACAAAATTTCACGACTCCTATTCTTCCAAAAGAGCTTAGGTGCATATGATTGAACTAGACGTGCATTGTGAATTATTACCTAGTCGACCTCTACATTTTATTCACATTTCATGTATAGCGTAAGCGTTAGTATAGCATTAAACCCATTTTAATTATAATGATAAAACAAACAACAAAGGTTACACATTTCATTCAAGAAAAATCAGATTTATACGACAGGTAGTTTTAATCAAAATCGTCAAATTGGTTCCACTTTTGTTCCCAACGGTTCAACTTTTAGTGTTGTCTTAATTTATCAATTTTAAATAATTTAAAATGCAAAGCTTAATTCTGTCAGGAATTGAAAGTTTGTTACACAATAATCATTGTTGGCGCTATTGCTTTTTATTTATTTTTTTGTTTTCATTTCTTTGCAAGCTCATGCGGTAAACTAAAAGATGAGAAATAAAAATTGGACTGAGGTTGACAATCCAGAAGCTCAGATTTCTGTAGTCCGACTTGAAACCGATAGGTGTATGGGGATGTATCGCCGCAACGATGTGGTTGAATTGCAGCTACATAAATTATATTGAATTGTTGCACTAAAACTTTAATAAGTATATTTCCTTTTGTCTTAATTAAATTAAAATATCAAAAAAATTAAAAAGTAAGCTAATTACAAGAAAAAATAATCAAATAATTTTGATATAATTTCTGAAATAACTTACAGCCATAATTATACCAGCCAGAATAAGAGCAGCGTCTAGCGAGAATCTTGGTTTCCAATTAAAAACTAACTGCCCAATGCAAAATAGATGCAGCGGCACCAAGTAAAACAAGTACATTAATGACTGGACGATTGTGAATGGAGCGGGGTCTTGTAATAGTAATATTGGCTCAATTTGTAGAAGTTCGTGAATTAGTCCTGACGTTGCTGGGTAGCTGATTACGGTCTACAATGTCAGCATAAATAATAGCAGTACAGAATACACAAATGGCTTAAGTACCAAATATTTATGACCTTCAAAATCTACTTACCATCCCTTTTACTGCGCATATTCCCATTGAAATAACTAATCCAAATATAAGGAAAATGTCCACAGGAATTTCTAATTTTCCGTTCCTCGTGGGCTTTTCCTGTACAACAGACTGGTTTGATTGTAGTGTCCTTCATTGTATATAACAGTTCGAAATAAAGTAATTTTATCAAAATAAATACTGTTTCTTAACTTTAGTGATAAATTATTGCAATGTTTATTACCTGACGAGAAATACGGCAGGACATACAGCATAAGGAAAATTCATTACGATGCAAGGTGTAATGTTATGTTTTCCTACCAAAGCTGCCAGAATGAGGCACGCGTTTGCGCACATCATTCCAGCCAACCAGTATAATTTCAATGATCGCCAAATCATTCTGAAGTTAAATCAAGTCAAAATTCAGTTATTATGTCAAGACATGAGACTACTGCTACAAGAAATTGTTAATAATTTTTCCAAGTCTAGGATTCCTCACCCGTTCGAAGTTGAAAAAGACAGCAAAAGGTAAATTATGTAAAAAACAGTTCCATCGTATAATAACAGAGCACCTCCATATGAACTGTTTAAATAAGGCTCACACCATGTAAAATACTCGCTTATGAAATTCGAAACGATTCCTTCTTTTTCCAGGAACATTATTAAGCTGCCCATGCTGGAGAAAGACAACATCGTCACAACTGCAAGAAATACACGCGTGAATAAAGATTGAGAAAAACATTTTAAATTATACAAAATAAATAATACCATAATAAAAATAGTCGTTCCGTTTGCTGAACATTCTAATGAACAGATACACCAGGGTAAATAACAAGATGCAAAGTATCAGCAACCAAATCGGGCGTTGCTGAAAAATTAATATAAAATGCCCTTTAATAAACACCATGGCTAATTTAAAATATTGAAAATATCATTAATTGGCACAAAATACTTACGGCTTCATCCTCAATTGACGTCACAATAGAGTGAAAGATGTACACCAGGGGCCATGCTAAACAACTTACTATAAATGTCAGTGAAACGTCGTACCACTCAATTCGAGCTTCGTGGTTACCAGTTGTATTTTTCAAATCCATCGTAGATTGTATTATTTGAGATTCGGCATTTATTAAGAACAAGATGGATACTACACATTCGAGATGAAGAGACCACAAAGCGACTGAATCGGAATCAAGAAAGTTTTATTTTTATACGTGAACGTAAATTGTATTGGACTGCGTGGGAAATTTTACGATGATTTACCAAGTCATAAGGATTTTATTAATTTTGAAATACCAGGTCAATTAATGTAGAAAAACATGGTGGATTCATGGAAGTCAAGGCGTGGAAAAAACTAGAAGTGCTGAATTATGAAACGGAGACATAACGGTGTAAAGAAATTGGAAAAAGTAAATGCAGTTTAAACGTTAAAGTTGTACTTCCATTGTAGAATGTGTATTCTCAGAGAATCTGTTCACTATCAATAAAACAAAAACATACTAACTCCATAAAAATGATTGGGACATTTACACAAAAAACATTTTTTCAGTATCGCTACTAACCTAAACGTGAGAAAATTAGCAGGAAAATCGGCGGATTAATATCGGCAAATTATAAGAAAATGTAAAAAAAAATTACCGACGTCATAAGATTTTATGAGTTGACGTTGGCTTAATAAAACTGAAATGCACTTTCATGAACTAGTAGGAATACTAAAAGGAAAAAAAATATAAAAAGTTTTCATCTTTTATAGTCAGGAAATATTGTTTGTTTTTTGTAACTTTTAATTGGTTATTAAAATGAGTTAATTTCTTTTATCCAGCTCCAAGATACTTTTGTAATAAAGTTCTCATGGAAATAGTACATGTTCGAATTATATGAGCACTGGCTTTGGTATTATCCGAGAAAAGAGAGTGCACTATAGTGTATATTATAATAATTGTTCTAGATTTAAAAATACATTTTTATAATTCTGCGTAATGCAAGTATTCCACTTCTTCCTCTTTGCTGCAACTGCTCTTGGCTAAATAAATTTCAATCTGTTTAAAGTCAGAGCGCCTTGAAGGTTCCGTTTCCCAGCAAGACTCCATAATCTTGTAGCTGAAAAAATACGTGATTAATGCACTCCTGCACATTTAAACATAAAATTGTAAGTATAGGTATGTAAGTTATGAAACGGAATTACGTCAACTAAAAACAGGTAAAACAAACAAATAAAATTAATTTTGTACATCGAATCTGCTGCATATTTCGGTTGAAAAAGTCTTCGGTTGTTTTCCAAGTAATCAAGAAATGCTGGAGTCCACTGCACACCAGGATAAGGAATTTGGCCCAATGAGAATATCTCCCAAAGTGTAATTCCATAGGACCAAACATCAGATTTGTGTGTAAATATGAACGTTTTCAACGTTTCTGGGGCGAGCCAGCGCCAAGGAAGTTTATCCTAAAAAAATCAAATTACCAAATCAAATTAGTTAACATTTGCAAAACAATATTAAATTGCACCTATAGAATAGAAATATGTATAGCACTAACCACTAATGCAGTTTTATTTATGAACTCACCCCAGAATTCCTAACATAAGTCTCGTAATTAAGAAGTTGGCGGGAAAGTCCGAAATCTGTTATCTTCACGTGATTTTTATTCATGAGGAGAATGTTCCTAGCAGCTAAATCGCCATGAATTACCTGTGTAATTGTTATTAAAATAATTTACATAATTTGAATTTTAGCACAACGATTACAGTATTAACCTCTGTATTAAATGCATTAACAATACATATTAAGTAATATTATTATTAAGTAATATAATATTATTAAGTGAATAATAAGTTAATGTTAATGATAATGAAACCTTCTTGCTTTCCAAGTGTTGCATTCCACGAGAAATCTGAATCGACCAAGACACTAAATCGTCAGTGTAGAAACTAGGATTCTTCGTTATATCTGTGTAGAGATTGCGACTTGAACAAGGCTCCTCGTCCGCAATTCGCCTAGAGTTGGGTTTGTTTTCGAATCGGAAGTGCTTTTCGTTATTTCTCAAATATTTTTCTAAACTTCCCAAAGGACAGTATTCTACCAGGATGTAAATCCTTCCTGTGTAGGGAAAGTTTGTTTTATTATTTCTCATTTTTAATAATTGAAATTATTATTATTACCTTTATTACTATCAATAATATAAATATTCAAGCTTATTAATGTATGTAGAATGTAATTTGTCGGATTTTCCTCAAACTATACAAGTACTCAAACTACTAAAATAGAACTTGCCAGATCTCAAGAATTCGGTACAGGCTCCAACAAGTTCCACGATGTTATCATGTTTTTCCAAATAAATCATCACCTTCAGTTCAGAGAGTAAAGCTAATATCACGGGCTTTTCTACACCGGCTTTTGCAGTTTTCACAGCAATTTCATTTACTGCTCGTCTGCTGATATTTCCTTTGTAAACTATTCCAAATGCACCCTCACCGAGTTTGTCGCCGCCTAAATTAAATAATTCTCGTCTTTTTTAATAATCATATAATAACATATTTAAACAATACATGAAGTATAGTTTGCAGTACATTGTTTGTTTACAAATAATACTTACCTATATTAAAATCCTTCCATTTGATTTCATAGTTCTTATTGTACGGCATGAATTGAGCGTTCTCGTGAGCCCAGTTCTCAGATTTTACTTCTGTGCTGTCGCCTTTTTCGAAGAGTCGAATTTCAGCAGTTGTTAGTCGACCCTAAAATTATTTTTTTAAATTTCCTACATTTATTACACTTGTACACTTACATCAAAACTAGTAATATTCTTACTCTCTGCAAGTAATACATTCTGGAGATTGCTGCAAGAATAACTGCTAAAATAGCAATAATTCCTAAGGCCGTACCTAAGTAAATCCACTTGGTAGTATCTAAATTAATTTATTATCATTTACAAAACGTTCAACCATGAAATAGGAACACAAGATTTAAGATAATTTATGTGATTCACCCGTAATAAGTAAAATATTAAAACTTTTTCGCGCTTCACCGCCCAAGTTAAATGCATGACACACGAATTCCCCTGAAAGGTCCGGGCTCATGCTGTAAATCTTCAAAATGGATGAGTGTCCATCGTACAAAATTGATTTGTTTAGTGAATCCTTACGGGAGCTAATGTTGAGCATCTGAGTTCATAAGTTTAAAAATTATTATTAGTGTTAGACTTTGTCACAATTTTCTTTTTACAATTAAAAATAATGTATTATTATTCCTGTTGCTTTTTACCGTCGCTGGAAAATGCCAGTAATACACTGGTTCAGGATCAGCATCTTCAACGGTGCAATTAAGATCAACGGCTTCTCCTAATTCTGCAGAAGTCGTTGATTCATTTAATGAGAACGTGGGTCTTCTCGTTTCCACTAGACCTAAGTTGGATTATGAGAGTTATAATTCGCATTCATCTTGCTCACTATAATTAAATTAAATTAATTTAGTAAATAAGAAATATTTGTATAACCATAAAATTGATAATTTAATAAATATTTATTGTATTTAACAGAAAATATAAATTCATATATGACATTGACATTGACGAAACCATTACTTCGAATATTCACTGGTTGCAAAGCAAAAGCGAATTTGCTAGAATCATTCCAATACATTGCAGAGCACATAACAGATGTCACTCCAACGATACCACGGAAGTTTTTCCGTGACGATCTGACGGGCAGTTCCTTTATACGCGACACACCAAACACTGTAGTATTGTGTACTTTCTTCTCCGTCGAAATTCCACCGGCTGTGTAAATTAATGAAGGTACGCCGGATTTTAGTATTATGCGTAAAACATTATTATTTTTTCAATATTATTAAAAGAATTCTTAAAAATCATTAATAATTGAAAAATTCTTAATATTACCATCGTAATCTGTGCCAATTAGCTCCTCTGATCCATTGGAGTATACGACTGACCATGTGACTGGAGGTTTGAGGAAATAATCTAAAAATAAACACTCGAGGGGAAGAACTTCTGTTTCAAATAACGTTTCGGAAGCTGTCTGGATATTTTCTACACTGTCAATGACAACCTTTCCATCGTCCCTTCGAAGTTCCATAATATTTGTTGGATTCCAAATTTCGGAAATATTGTCCACAACTAAATTAAAAGATTTGTAAATTAAAATCAGTGAAATAATTTCCAAATTAAATAGTAATTTTTACCTGTCCTTCCATTAATTGCCGTGAAGTAGTCCAGAAAGATTTCTTCATCAGCGACAGCACAGTACACAGCTCCATGAGGATGGAACGATTGTATTTGCTTGCAATTTGTGCTTTTATTGAAGTTGCACGCAGTGCCGATTATTTTATTTCCGCAAGTAAGATCCTGAAATACGCAATAATCAATGCTCATTTATTTATTACAAGTTACTTTTAAAATTACAGATATTTATATATTTAAAGCAATAAAACTAAACCAGTACAAAAACAAACTCTATATAATTTATATATTTCTGTAATTTTTTTTGGATTCCTCGAGAAATTATGCTTGGGCAACTTACCTCGTTGAAAAAGCAAGAATAGAATTCTTTTGTCTTGGTTAGGCTACTTCCAGCAATATTGGACAAAGAGACAGTCCCATTGTATTTTTGTTTCGAACATGAGATCACATCGTTCCCAACAATAATATTCAGCTCTGTAAAATAATAAAAACCTATATGAAATAATTCCAGTTAATATTCACTATTTCATTTATACTTGTAAGCAATTGACAGTAATGGGATAATTTGGATAACAATCGGCTCAATTAATTCTAGTTTATTGCAATACAAATAATATTTATTTATGTTGGGGAACTTGGGAGATTCAAAATCATTGTTTTCATTACCTTTGGTCTTGTCTTTCAATTTAACACTAGAATTATCAGCTAATAATGCAATTGCATTGAAGGCCGTAATTATTACTAAAATCAAAAATCGTATTCGACCTTCCATTTATCCTTAACCTGTTAAAATTAACGTTTGCTAAATTATTTTTTGGGATGTAAATTTGTCAGATAAGTTTTCATGATGAGCTCACTCCTGACTCCTAACAGTACTATTTATAAGCAAAATCGAGAGCTGTAGTTTCTACAAAGTAATGAAGGTAAAAATTTCCTGAGGCATGTCAGCTTTTTCTGTAGTCATTATTATTGGCTCCGTATGTGCAATACCGACAATAATACAAACAAATATCGTTCCTTTCCTCGGATGCGGTTGCAAATAAACTAATATTTCAGTTTTGTATGAAGAAATAAATGATGAGATAATAATTATTCAGCTTTTGGCATAGAACTTGAACCTTAATTAAACAGAACTTTATTGCTGCAATAACAGTAAATTTCCCTTAATACTGTCATTTTGACACTAAATTCTAGCATGCAGAAAGTTGTTAAAAAGAAAGAAATTTTAACACTCAAATCGCTCTTTGCTCAGACTCCAGAGATTACCAACCATCATCCTTTTAGCTTAATTATCATAAGTTTGAATAATTGTTTTGGGTGGAGCAGGAGTTTGTTGTCACGAACAAATTTGTATCGATTGTATCAATCCAAACTCCATTGTTAATTTTGCTCCACCGCATGACTTGTTATGCGATGCCATTTCAGGGTGCAGACCGCAACAAAAAAATGTATAACAATTTCCATGAAATTGTCGGGGGAATATTACATCATCACTGTAGTTTTATTTATTTCTGCATGTTATAGGTAAAGGAAAGTGTTAGCTTTCTTGTTAATTTTACGATAACATTATCATTCCCTTCAAAAAACAATAATAATTGAACCCTGGAATATTGAACGTGAAAAACTGGGATAAATATATTATTATTTTAAAATATAATCACAATTTGGAATTATTGTGCCAGTGAGTTTTCGTTTACATTGCTATATAACAGCCTTAATATTAATAGTAAATAAATAAAAAATGTATAAAAAACATAATACCTAATGAATAAATTATTATTAATAATAATTAAATTATGAATTTAATAGATTATAAATCACGAGCAACTAATAAATTACTGGTGGAAGTAAGTTGTAATAATTATAAACGCAAATGGTGTAACAGGGTTCATTAAAGGGGCACTTTACGACAATTTTTATTAAATTTTATAAAATTGTATATATTTTGATTTTCAATGTAATTTATTATTAATCAATATGAAATATACGTGACATCTGTACAATATTTGTGTCCATTTGTATTAAATTTATACATATACAACATCATCAACATTTAGAACACCTGATGTAGTACATACTGACAGGTAACTTTCAGTTTGTTGAAAGTTGGGACGTTTTTCCGGTTGGAATTCCCAACATTGCACCATTATCTTGAAGCTGTAAATAAAGTATGGAAATGTGAGTTTATTGATTGCAAATACCTAATTATTTAAGCTAGTATATATTATAAAAACAATACTAATTTATTATTATTAAAGCACTTACATGTCATCACTTGCGTGCTTAGGCTGTGACAACCTAAGCCCGTCATCCAAATAAGAAATAAATTCTGCAGTCCAATTCATTCCTGG
>JAQGAK010000833.1:0-50871 GCA_034696945.1 Lipothrix lubbocki | reverse complement strand
TTCGAATCACGACATGTCCCCTTTTCATATTGACCCAAAATCATATAAGCTCATTTTCTAGTTTGTCCGACGATATGTTAGCATTGTAAATATTACCCACCAATATCTTTAAATTAGTATTGTATTGTATAAGTATACATATAAGGTGTGTGCGCATAAAGATAAATCACGAATAAATCCCTGTTGTTATTCTGCAGGTGAAAATATACAAGAAAAACACCTAACATCATATGTCAGCGTCATAATAACGTTTCTGCAATGGAAAACAGTAAAATGGTAAATGATCTAGCGCCTTCCTATTCATGTGCATAAAACTACCCGAAAAATATTATTACGACTAAAATCCATAAGCAAAAATCTCATTGAGAAATAATGTAATAAAGAGTGTGTGATTAGCTTTAAAGACGAATGCCGCTGTCAACAGCTTGGTTATGTTATGAGACTAATTTTTGATCTTATTGGAAGATAGTGCACTTATCCACATAATATTAAAAAGTAGATGATAAAAACTACCAACTTTATGTTGGGGCTAAGTGCAAACGTCTTAAGACATACCTACGTATAAAATATTACATCTAACAGCCTACATTAGTCTAAATCATGCAATTTGATGAAATCTCGATTATACACATAGGTATATTCATTAATGGTTGCTGAATGAGGATTTTTGAAATACATTGATTACCGAAGCAAAATCATTTCATTGAACAAATATCGTTATCTAAATTGAATACTGATATGCACGTTCCTGTTAACTATCAGAGTTTAGAATTATTACTTGGAACGTTAGTCACTATTGCATTATTGCTTAGCGTCAATTTAATTAATAATTATAAAATTTTATGTCAGCTCGTCTACGTGCAATTACAGCTAGCAGCGTAGTTATTAATACTTATAGCTCCTGCAGTGTCTAGTATGCCTCTGTGTGGAGACTCAAGTCAAAATATTATCAGTGTGAAGTTCAAATGTTAATTCCATATAAAGCTGATCTTGCATTCTATGCTAATTGACCTAACGATTTTTTATTGAAGATACATCTAATATATATGTTGTAATTTATAGCTGCATATATGCAGAGTATTATTTGCGCTGATGATAATTTCAATTTATTTTATGAACATGACACCACGGGTTACAAGATTCAAATGATGAGGTGTAATGGATTAAATTTAAAGCAAGAGAAGATTGCTATACTGGAGGTATGCGTAAGTAGATATGAAAAAATTGGTGATACAGGAACTTCTGATGATAAATAGAGGTGACGGAACTGATACATAAGCTCATGTGCAAGTTTCATGTGGAACCTACATGAATAGTGTAAGAAAGCAAATAGAGATTAACAGAGAAGCGCATATGACAAATCAAGCAAAAGAGATAATAAATTATATTAGGCTACTTGGTGGATCCGGTATTACTAACCGTGTAATCCGATTACACTGCAAGGCTATAAGCAAAACTCAACGTTTACCTTGTTGTTGTCTGTCGACCGTAATAGATGCCTAAATGATGTTGGTGTAGGATAGTTAGTTAGCTGAAGGAGCAGAACAAGAAGCGCCAAAACAACACTGCTGCACTGTAGTGTATATATGACAATAGTGTGTAGTATACAGGAGGAACTCTCAAATGGATTTTCGTGTAGGGAATTTTCAGAGCTTCCTATCTCTCAACCCTAGCCAACTAGACTGACTAAGAGATTATGACGGCGGTCCACACCAACGCAGCGCTGACAAGAGGCAACTCTTTGGGAAGTGCAATAACTGCATGCTTTTAAGATACCATACGAAGGTACTGTATAACCAAACCCCATACATCAGCATCTCATTTAAAAGTATACAAGGGTATTCTTTTCGTCTTGCTCTTTTTTTCATGCTGCATTTGTTCACAGGCTTCTCAGTCTTTTATACTGACTTACATGCAATAAGATGATTATTTTAAAGTGTATTCTTCAAGTAAGTATCTGTATCAGTGACCTGTATCTATTTTATTTTGGTCCTTTAAGTGTATAGTACACCAAATAGAACATAAATCCTTTTGAACGAGACGTAAAGCGCAAAGGTGAATATATTGAGATGGCTGTACTCTGCCAGAACTTAATGATTAATTATTATTTCGCTGCTCGTGACATTCACTCTATTCAGTTTATGCATGTAAGCTATTGGAAACGCTCGTGTAAAGAAACTATTTCCTCAGCTATTTGAATACTCAATCCTTGATTATTTCTTTGAGTAAACAAATTACGTAAGAATCAATGCATGGCAATGTTATATAGAGATACATATATGCCCTAGACGAGTTGTAAACGGGTCGCTCCAGATACTGATACTGGCCTTACACACTTCTCTATTGGCAATATTTTTATACTCTATACGATTAGGAACTTTCCTCTTTAATTTATATGCAAAGTAGATACTTATACAGCGGGTAAAACTCGTATATTTGTTTCGTCCATCAACTTCGCATTTTCCTCAACGCAGATCTTCACACTTCAGCATCTTTGCATTAAAACTACTTCGGCTTCAAGTTTGTACAAACAATTTGCACATATCAGCATGTAAAAATGCTAGCCCCAAGTACAATTTATTGTCTCACGTGGTGATTCTGGCCAGCGTGGTCTTGAGCATGTATTGAAAATAGCATTACTATTAAATGTATGCCATTCGCGAGTAGAGAGCGAACTTAGTAGTGATGGATTTCCGCATTGAAAACAAAAATGTTGAGATAGGGTGGGGCACCGGAGATTTGGCATTTGGAGGAGACTAAATCAATGGAGTGCTTGCCGTTATTTTACTACATTTTCAGTAGACATACTAAAATTAAAACCTGAAGTGTGTGCCCTAATGGTATCGATGTTTGAGAAGATCACATATAAACTTACGTCAACGACACGTGCACAATTTACAACAAGCATGTGCATAAAACACTCTTATTTCTGCCAGACCTATGTATCTTAGACGCTTTCCGTTGTTACTTCTTTTTAGGACGAGTTGGTCTGCTAATCTAGCAAATATTTACTAGGTAACTGAACATTAGGATACCAAAGTGTGTTTCGAAGTATCATTGCTTTTAGAATAATCCCAAAATAAATTTAAACGTGTTAGCATCTGGTATTTTAGTTTATCTACAATCATGTAGGCATCTGGTAAATAAATAAATAGCTTTAGTTGAGTTTGTATATTAAAAGTCGTTGTCCATACCTTCTGCTTTTCCCAACTTTATATCATGCCATATAATCAATTCTCAAGAGACTATATTTTCGTAACTAAACTTAATGCCTTACTTACAGCCCTTGAACACACTGACATCGATTGTTAGTATGTATTGTATGTATTCCACTAATAACGTACGAACAGACGTCACGTAATACCAATGGTAATGTCTTACAGGGACAATTAGAACTTCTTTAGATGGATTTACAGGCTTATGCATATTGTGAATCGACAACGGACATTCGGTGCCTAAACTTTATCTATTCATAACAAAACTTTTAACGTCAATTAAATGTTATTCGTTACAGAATCTATACAATATGACTTTCCTTATCACCCGTTTGCATTGCAAGTACTGATAAATGCAATGTTTATCCTATACGAATATGTAATTACAATGATTTACCTTCTGTCATAATAATTATACATGACATGTTCAGATAGCGCATAATACATTCACACCAAAGCAATTGTAAACGTGCTTTCAATTATAGACCAGTAATGTTCTTCTTAGGCATTGACACGTATAGGTACAAACAGTTAAGTGAAGCACAATAGTTCGATCAGGTAAACACACAGTGACTAATTGCTTTTAGAGGTAAAACGCCGGTAATTTCCTTAGACAAGAGATATTTATTTCCAGGAATTCTAATGAAATATTCATTTTGTGTGTAACGATATAAGTGTATTAATTGAAAACACTAGTTTTGTCAGGTATAGGAACCAAAATATTTAGAATTTTGCTTAAAAGTTAGACCTTGTAACAAATCAATATACATACCTACATCAAACATTTCACACCGAGGATACTGCCTATATGTAATGTTATATACTGTAAGCATTGCAGAAAAACTAGGTGAGTGTATGTTTACCTTGTTCGCCTGTGAAATTGGCAATGATTACTTGCATAGAGGTTAAACCTTATTAGTCGCTGCCCTGTTCCACTGACAGAATGTGCATGCTGGATATATAAATAGGTATCAACATGTCAAAATGTATTAGTATAACACTAACCGAGAAGCGGTAAATGCATCAAAAAATTTCACGATGGCATTCAATTTCTTCCCCTGTGTGCGTCCCATATGAGCCTGATTGGGAATTTTTCCTTATGCACCTTCTGTGCAAGTGTCATGTCATGTGTCAACAAGGATGAACACATATATTAGTCATAATTAGTTAATGCAGGGAAGGGAGACAAGGTAAATTGATAGTCACACCAAATTGTAATAATTGAGCTTACGTGAGTGCAGTTTCTAAATTAAATTAGCATACCTTGGTTTTGCATAACAATACTGCAGGATCATGAATACGAAAATGAAAACTTACTTGAGGTATATCAGTGACGACTGGAGTTTTTGTGCATGCATGAAGGTATCCTTCGATCTTTTTACCGCAACTATATGAATACAGAATCCTGTTCAGTGTGGAAAGCCCGAACCAGCCCACTATACTTGATTCATTTCTTCCTCATTTTTCATCAAACCACAATTTACAAAACCACAATATAGATCCTAGTCACGCACTATCCTGTCAACTGTGACGAGTCTCAGGTGACAATCAAATTCACTTCCGTCCCCACTTCCTGACTAAATAATAAAAATAAGCGTGTCTCTTCCCAGAAATCCCGTTGCCCCGAGTGAAGCTTCACTACGAGAAAGGTACAAATATGATGATAGTAACTTTTATATTGATGTCGAAAATGAAACTAGACTACAACATACACGAAAGTTCCGTTCCTCACGATACAATAAAAACCCGCATACCGCACAATTGTAGGTATGTGTCCTTTTCACATTCACGGTAAAGCCGAAATAACGGATTTGCGTGTGGAATATCCTTTTGTCAGAAGGAAAAGTGTCTCTGGTACGAGCCTTTTTAAACACTGAATCGGTAAAACGTTGAAGTGTCGTCGCTCTTTACCAGGTTCAGGAGCATTACACAATGGCAGGTTATTCAATGCCATTAGATTAGTAGTGCAGTCCGAAGTCAATATGTCCATTGCCATGCGTTCATTCCTATATGTGCAGGTAAGTTTTTTCCAGCACCTTCAATTCATGAGCGACGCTTCGCCACTAATTACATGAATTTTCCAAGCAATTGCTCCGAAAAGTTTAGTCCACACTTTTTAAGTTCCAACTACCACTCACAATCAACATGTGAACTATTTGTAAGTATATAAGTACAAGGTACACTGATAAGCCACGACTGCACAATCAAAACTGTGAACATATAAAATGTCAATGGAAAATGAGTACTGAAAATTAGCTGTGCTAAAACTATTTCCATAAGCTAAACTGTTTTAGTAATGATTTTTCTAGTATCTCTTGCGGTATAGCTCCTGCAATATGGATTTTTGAAACTTGCGAGTTAACAAATAAAATCACTTACTCGCAGCGAACCCAAAAGCAACAAAGATCACTAAATTTCACAGCCACCAACAATGAGACGGGCTAAAGGGAAAATTAAGACTAAAACAGAAACGAAAGGGCCAAACGAAAAGCTTCGTGCTATAGTAAAAAGATACCACTCCAATAAGTAGTTACATAGTTAAAAGCAAAAGAAAAAACGATATGCATGAAGGGGTAGCATGAAAGAATAGTTGCTCTCTTGCGGGCATGTGAATCTAGACCAAATGTTTAAAGCGATAGCTACTCAAGAGTGTTGTGTAGAAATAAATAAGGTGATGATTTTCAGGTATGTTCAAATAAAAGTAGATACTCACATACATAGCAAATAGGTAGATATTCTATCCTGCGTGTGTATCCCAAAAACTATATAGCTCTACTTTCAGCTTCAGAAGAAATGCCGACCGCAGCAGGACGTGCAGAACCTCCAGCATTACAATGACCTATGTACAAACGACAAAAATATGTAAATTTTTAGTTTCAAAAATGAGGAATTTTAAAGTAAAAGTAAACCAAATAGGAAATGAGTATGGGATTAAAATCCATGATGGTCTATAAAGTTTTACAATGTGATAATGCTTTTCTGAAGCTATCTTACCCATCTATGCATACACTCTATAAACACTTAGACATCAAGTTGCACATCTACTATACTATCAATAATATCAATACCGCACCATTATAACAAGATCATCCCTTTTAAAATCATAGCTTAGTTATATGTGTTTCTGACTGAAAACAATCAAGTGAATCAAAGCATCCCATGAATAGGTAATTAACTAGGTATAACATGTAAATCAATTATGCACATATTATGTACCAATAATTATATTTTAATTCAAGCTGAAGTTGCTGGTAGTACGCAATAGATTATTGATGTAAGTGCATTTTAAATTGCTGATAGCACGTACTTTAAATCATTTTAATCGAGGCTGATGTACATATATTGCAGCTTAAGTGCTAGCTAGCCAACCCTTTCATCATTGTTGTAGCGTGTCTTCACTTAAGGAATTGTAGGGCAATTAAAACTTTTTCCAAAAAACTGGGTTTCCTAATTAACTGCCAGCAATATGAGAAGGATGTTCTCAGTCAGTCACATACAGTTTGAATCCTGATAAATTCATATAGGAGTGTTGCTAACGTTCTTCTTTTCCTTCCATTATTATACACACGCACTTTATTATTATTATTATTATATAAATTCCACGTAATCTAAACGATGGGACAAGAATTCAACGTCATTAGCATGCACGTGAATGGGAGCAGGCAGTTATGTGTACTTCGGGGCCAAAAATAAATGAGCAGGAGGTTTACAGCATAGTAATGGCACTTTTTCAAGCACTTAATAAATCCTTAAATTTGACGCCAGGCTTATTTCTTCGGGAGATACATGAATCACGACAAAAAATATTTGACGCCAACGCACACAATGGAATAACGTTTGTCACAAAGCGGTACCCTACTTTTTGGTTTTATTCCTTACAGCTCTGTTGTTACAAATTGTTGTATAAGTACAATAACACTCAAAAATTATCCATGCTTAATTTGGTCGGAACTAATCACCCCGACTATGTAACAGTGCACAGTCATATGAATATTATTATTAAATAATAATTAGTATTAAAGTTAATGAATTAAACATCCCGTATTCTAAATGTGGGTTTCTGTGCTGATTCCTCAAGAGGGAATGAACTATACACAACATGCCTACAGTCATTTAGAAAATTATTTTTAAGTGAAAAACAAACAAATTCTTTGCATTTAGCATGTATACAGATATACTTCGTCCCATCTTACACACAATTCTCTCTCCTATATAGTTAACTCCTCGTCCTGCATACTCTCACATAGGTACATATAAACAAAAGTTAAGGAGCTATGAACAAAGTCATAAAATCATTAACACGGTACCTACTGGCAATACACTTTATTCTTTCCTGAGAATGAGGATTATATTCTTCTGCAGTGCTCATTTACTGTGAAACACAGTCCCCAAGCCTTCCAGGCACGTTAGTTTCATATTACAATTTGAATTAAGAGCTAGCTCAAGTAAATCAATTAACAAGGAATTTTCGTTGCAAAAAAATTCTGTTCTGATAATAATCTGTGTAGGTTAATATATGTGTAAAGAATCGCCAGGTTATTGCTTTGTACATTTTATAGAAAGTTTAAGTTCACTTTCAGTTTACTTGTGCATGGATGAGACTATAAAGGAGTGACATTACTATATTAATATTAAGGCCAGTGTTATGTCGTGAATCGTGATACTGACTTTTATATGGCTTTCTGTGAACTATACCTACATAGATACTGTTTTAGTCAAAAGACATTTAATCTATACAGAGCAAGTGAATATGTCAAGAATTTTGATGATTTCACAAGTTATGTATGCAGCAGTATACAGCTTTGGGTTCTGGGTTGACTAAATATTGTGAAATTTTGTTGACCGTCGCCATTCGTAATGGTTGAAAAAGCATAAAATCGTTGGTTGGCTAGATTCGCTACTGCTTTATCCCTATAGTATATGCTTTGTTTTCTGTTACTGATCACAGATAACATATCCATCACCCAGTACCGGTCACAAGCTAACATTCTATTAATTGTAGTAAGTGATAAGGCAGAACAAGTTAATTGCAACCCTGAGTATAGAGGTTGAAATTAACTATAAATACTTGCAGATATTTTTACCAGCAAAATTCATTCTCTGAGATATGATTTTAAAGAACTCTTTTGATGTAAAAGTAAGTATACGTAACAAGATTTGAGCTAAGGGCAATGTATATGTATAATAGTAATCAAAATAATTTTTAACTGCTTTTGGGCGAATGTTTGCCCTCAAGGGACTAACTAAGGAAAAAGGAAAGTTTCTCGTTAAGTCAATCTACATAGGTACTAGTACATTCCAGATTATGGTATTTGTTTAAGATATTACCGAACAACAAGTTGACAACAATTGTCACTCATGTTATTCATGGGTTCCAAAGAAGACAATGACTTTTTTATTCTCTCCTACCTTGTGTATGTGTCTGCAGACCTGTGCTCGTGTGGCACAATTCGTGCATGGATATATAGGTATCAAGTATCACGAATGTGGGAGGTAATGCCTGATCCGAGTCTTAAGATTCGCGTTGTTCTTAGATCCAAATTGTCTTCATTCATTATTCGCATGCCAAATCTATTCTCAGAGCCAACTTTATGTAGTGCAATGTGTATATCTATATGTACACTCTAGTTAAAGACTGTATGACAGAAGAAGTATCTATCTATCTTTGAAGAAACTTAAAGAGAGGAGCAAGAAAATTTAAAAGAAACGTGCTGCAGCCAACAGACCGGTGATAAAATGAAATCTGGTGAAGTGTGTATTACTGAACGTCGACACGTATAGACATTTATACTAGCAACTTAGCATCTTCTGGCGATGTCAGCATCATTTGTACATGCGTGCATACACGAAGTAAAAAGTATCTCTGCAGTCAAGTTTTTAGTAATTACACACGCAGTGAGCGTAACATAATGCTTGTAATTAGAATGCACTGTAGGTGCATCATACAGAAGCATTCCGTCAGTGAGGCGTTCATAATATTATTACATGAGTTTTGCCTATAAATGGATGTCACAACGTTTTCTTCTTCAACATTTGTAAGGCGTTGTAACGGCCGGATTATTGAAACAAGTTACTTCATTTTTTTTATTCAGATCTATTTTTAACCATCGATACATATAGAGGTACGAAAATACATGACTATATACTGGTATGTATAATTTATAAATATAAACAGGTATGTATGTTCACGCCTAGAGACACAAAGATTACCGCTGACAATGAGAGTTTTAATATTCACGCCGGAATTGCGTACAAGTGTATATGTATATCTATAATATAATATATTCATCATATTTATAAGACATGATTATACGTATATATTCTTGACGCCAATTTCCTACTATGCAATCAACTTTTTGTAACGCTGTTTACTTTACGTAATAAACAATCTCACACATACCAAGAATGTCATGTACAAGCAAAAAACTATAAGTAGACAAAAAAACTAGACTGTAGACAAAAAAGTATAACACTTGAGATCGGATTTGTTATAATAAACCGGTTTTAAATAAAACACGTGTAAAAATTGGCCAAATTAGGATACGACAATACTATTATTAATTCAGCTTTATTCCATGTATTCTCAAGCTCAAGCTGTGTATGCAAGAATCGATTTCCAATTGCAGAGACAAGTCTCTACATATTTACAATACAGAGTCAATCATCATAAAACCAATCCACATAAAGGTAGACATTGGCAGGGTCATAAACAAACAATATGAAGTATTAATGGAGTTTGTTATTAAATAATTTCGAATACCTTTATCCCTGTAATTTATTTCACATCCTCCTTTTAACATCTTCTGGAGTGTAAATTTGTAAGTATACTTATATGGAATATTCCTTACTAATCGATTATTCCAAAGCTTTTATTAGGAAGCCGTGAGTCGTCTATAAAGTTATAGGTCTAAACTATAATTACCTACGCGAACATTGACGTACAGGTAATGACAGGAAAAATAACATGCTGTTATAGGGAAGAAAGAAGAAACTCACCAGGACCATCGCTCTTTAGCACTGAATATTCAAGGCCTCCACAGTAATCAATAAATCTATGCTGATTGATGATTTCTTCTTATATACAATAATTATTGATGTTTGAAAATGTGTCAATGCATATTAACGTTTAATGAACGCTTGATTACAAAGTTAGCACAAAACCTACGACAATAATAACAGATTCATGAACCATTTGTACACCGCTGAAGTGTTGTCAACGATTCTGTTTGTACTTTTACATCAGTACAAATACAGAGACTATAGCCAAGCTTTCTTTCATTCATCACTTGAGTTTACTTGGGTTTGTTATTGTATACTCAACTTTGACATGTCTACAGAAACTTTTGGAGGCACGCTCATTAAATATTTTCAGATGACATCACAGCTGGCCTATAAATCGGAGAGCGTTTTGGTTGCTGGGAAATACTGTCACTTAACTGAATACAAAACAAACAACTTCCTGCGGAGGCGGTGACACATTGAATTTTTGAACTTGACCTGCCAATTTGTATAGCAATGCCTTTCACCATTTCACTCTTTATCTTCTTTATTTACTAATTGCAAGATACACTCGCTCTGTTGGGCTGGTGAAGTGAATGTGCCATATACCCTACATGGAACTGCAATTAACAATTTAGTCCTGCACATACTTCCTTCCACGCAGCTAAAATTAGATACATATAAGCCAGCTGTAGCATTTCCGGACTCGTCCGGCATTTAATAGTTGAATCATTCAAAATTCGAATTATTTATATGGCTGTTATGAGTATTTGAAATTCTGCGAATCTATACACAAATATGAGTACCCATATTTTCAATGGAACCCACAATTTCCTCTAAAAAGAAAGACAAAAGTGTATTTCATCTCTTTCAGAAAAATATATGAGTTTTTCAGTGTAATACTGCAATATGTACTGAGCTGGTGGAATTTCGACAAATTTAAATATATTTTCGATTTTTATTGAACCTATGTGTAAGACCGGATTTCTTACACTTATGAGCAGTGAATCCCAAAAGAAGCATATACATGTATCTGGAAGCTTTACACTTTCCAGCCATCCCGTCAAACGTTCAGACATATCATTTGCTCTGTAGTTTATTACTTTACACTAAAAATACTTCTCCGCGCTTGTTTATTTATTCGCCCGTAAATATATCTACAACTACCTTGGAATGCATATGTACAATTCTGCAACCGGTAGGATGAATTGTTAAGCTTCCATTGTGAGACCGATGCCTTATGTCTCCTCCCTATACACAATGAATTCATCTTAAATTCCGCTCACGTTAGCTTTCCAGTCTTCAGCCCTCTGTTCAAGAATTCATTTTTCCTTGTCCCACTGGAAAATATTTGTCATATTTCAAGCTTTGTCATGTCAAAAGACATTCACGCTCTCTCGCTGGATGACAGCGGCAACGCGTGCGAAAATTCTTCCATAAATTCTGCAATAAGGAATAAGGACAGCCGGTACGTAAAAGTACTAACGCAATCAAGCCCTCATAGTCTGTTTTGTCTACAATTACGACAAGCGCTCATAAAGGACTTAAATGATAGTCAGGCCTAAGTCCGTGTATGAATGCTGCAGTGCCGCAGGATTCTTCTTCGAACCGGAAGAGGGTAGATTACATTGCAAATCTGTTCAGTAGTGTTCAATGTATGCATTCCCTCCTGGTTTGAAGCTTTTTGAAAAGTGCTTCAGTGCACAGACACTGATGACGACGATGAGTACTGAAACCTTTATCTTTATGTTACAGTTGATTGGTCTGTAGTAGGTAATACATAATAAGCGGTGCATATACATATTACATACTTGTTTATCTATCTACAGCATAAATTAGTAAAGAGATGATGATGATTACATATTATTTAATTATGTAAGTATCTATGTAAGTAATATGGGCATGATTGAAGAACTCAATCATTCTTCCCATGGGGCAAAAAGATTCAACCTATAGTAAGGTACGACAGATACCTAATGAGATAATTAAATACCTACTACATCCGCGTGTCGGCATTTTAGAAAAAACCAGATGGCTGTAATTGAAAGCATATTATAACACATGTAGTTACTATAGTTCTGATTTAAATAAAAATGACAAAGAACAGCACAAATGATCTCAAAGTGCAATGTGCGGATAATGTGTATCTATAGTATAACTACTATAGTTAGGTCTATATTCTGTAGTATACGTATGTACTGTAACTTCGAATTCTGATTCATAACAAGAAAGATCACAATTAGTCGACTACGGTCAGCATTTAGTTCATGTTCTTATCTGACATAACTTTTAATAGCCATACTTGGATCAATCATCATGTTTTTGCTATTTGCTACTACCTATGTAATTTCAAGCCTTCAAGCAATTTGCTAATACCATCGTGACTTAAACAATATCGTTTGTAAACAGTTACAGTTTATTAAAGCGAGCGCTTAATGGAAAGAGGAACGACGTAATGAAGTTATTTGTTGCTATGTTTCAAGTTCAACAATTAATTATCATGATCCAATGCCATTGCTAAGCTGGCGTCTATCCCAGTGTCGTATATTTCACATTAATATTTACACCTCCAGAAATAGCCACTTGCCAAGGTGTTGATGGTACAAGAAATCAGACTAATAATTAGGACAACCTTGGAACTTCAACCTGTCAGAAGACATAACACTTGTATACTTATTTAAACGATAGTATATAGTACACGGATTCACAGTTCACAGGGTTTTCAAAAGCCTTAAATTTTGACGATTCAGTCACCTCTTAGCTCTCACACTGCCCCTTACACTCGAAACAGCGATTGCAAGATAAGGAGACAAAAGGCATGATGATGCAGGCTAACAATTATTACAATAACAATTTTTAATGTTCATCGTATATACACACAAATCATTGACATTGATTCGAAAATTGGCTGGAATTTAAAGATTATCAATAAATATTACAAGTAGAATAATAGTCTCAAAATGTTTAGCAGTATAGAGACGAGAAGGAAGAAGCATATTTTTTAGTTTTTAGATATCTGTAAGTGTAAACGGAGGAGGAATTGTTGTAGCATGAATATAATAATTATTATTGTTAAGTTTTAGTTAAAGCGTCGTGTACAGAATGTTCAAGTTCATATAGATACTTTCTTAAATGCAGATTTAATTCATGAGTATGAGAGCTAATCTACAAATACGGCCGCACAGATTATATTATTGACGTTAAAGAACATTTTCCCTGAACAAACAATAGAGTTACAACTGTGATAATAAAAAGACTAAACGCTTTATCAAGATTTTTTGCACCATAAATGATAATTAGCATTGAATTTCTATTTTCACAGCTAATTGAATTGAATTAGAAAAATGAACATCATTTATGCATTCGATCTTGAGAGTGTCCAAGGGGAAAATGTTACATTACATAAAATGAAACCGCCGCATTTAGTATCAACGGCCGAGCTTATAGGAATGTTCAGAACATTAAAATATTAATGTACATAGACTAATTTAAATAAAACTTATATAATCAATGCTCACGTCTGACACACAAGGCAAGCCCGAAGAAAAATTCGACGAACTTAAAAAAAATAATAGTTGTCAAACTCTTTGTGCAACAAAACCCATCATAATTGCAGTATCTTATTCAAGTATCTATCCAAAAGTGTGTCGCACCGCCAGCGATTGATAACAACCGCATTTATTTCCAACAATGGTCTTAATTTACAGAAACTCTACATCTCTCTGTATACGTGATTTTTTCCTTGAATAATTACATAATGAAACAATTATTATAATTTCTATCTCATAACAATGATGTCATTTTTATCAGGGAGCTATCCTGAATTGCTTTACCTGCCGCGGTCCTAACAAATAAAATGCAAGTACTCTGTCTTTTTGTCAGTTCGATGCTACAACACAATGCAATGACAGCATTTTGTAAAATATTTTGCATAATCTGTCGGTGAACAAAGTCATTTCCGAATAAAATTATGACTAAATAGAGTGAAGTCACCTGAATGCTTTGGTAATTCAATGGAAATCAGATTTTCTGAATACTAATAAAAGCAACTGACATGTCAAGAAGGAGATAAGATACATCAAATGCACAATAAATAAAATGAATGGGAAAACTAAGCAAATAAAAAAGCCTTTTGCAGTTCGACCATACAGAACACACAATAAGGTTCGTATCGTAAGTAAGCAGTATGTAAATAGTAAGTGTGCCTATATAAGTATTAAGTGCAAGGAGGCAGATTGGAAGAACTAATCCTCGAATAAATGTTAGTAATGTCGGCTTTTTGCACTACTGGCCAACAGACAAAATCCTGACAGTTCGCTGTAAATATTGCTGATGAGCGTGCATTTATTTCAAAATCAATGGCTGAGGTTAAAGGTACACCTAATGATGAATTACTTGAAAAAAGTCAGATCCGACTTTATTATATTAAATATAGATATTGACATTCAATACTGCAACATCACGTTGGTCGTGCCTGTATTTACATAATATTTGTACAATCGGTTATAGATTCTTATATATACTTACCTCAGGACAGAGACAGAGGTCATTCATGTCAGACGTGAGTATATAGCCTTTCCATCAGTCAAAAAGAGCTGTTGAAGTCGCAAGCTCCACGACAGATACAACAAATCTTTTGATCAAAATCTCTTTACCAAAACAATATTGGTAATGTAATCAATTAAATAACAACTTTTACAAGTGCATATATCTTCCGATACTTTTACAAAAAGCCTAAATCGAACTTGCAACGTTTTCTTATATTACTTCATTGTCGGTTTCTGATTACATAATTGTATGAGGTTTTCCCTTTTCCCCATTAGATCCAAAAAAATTAATGCAAAGTTGCACTATTCTGTTGAACAGACTATCTTCTTTTCCAATGTATGATTCCTACTAAACGTCTTCGGTTATAATCAAATCATCTATTAGGGACAACAATGTGAATGTCGGCGTTATCGAATGCTGTGGTGATTAATGTTCAACAAGCAGAGGCGCCTCGACGTGAATACATTTTCATTGCTAATAATGCTTGTGCCGCATACCGTATATAGATACTTAAAATAATTTTAATGGGATTGCTCCTACAGGTATTGTATACAAAACAGTAGCTTGGGCTTTCCAGATTCCAGGGTTGTACGACATGTTTATTCATTATTAAACTTCCAACGGAGTGACTGATTTATGATGACACGAGGATTCCGATACGCTAATTAGTAGCGTATAACTAATTAACCAAAGATAATGAATTTGAATACTACATATAGAATTATTACCAAAACTAATGCTCACCTTATATAATACACAGCTACCCTGTTAAAGTATAATTATTATTGGAAGGTCAATTATAGGGCAATGATGTCAAGTATTAACAATTTGCTTTGTTTATATTTATAGCATAACCTTTAGGTAAATATTTTTCGGTCTGAGTGTTTACAAATGAAAAAAACGACAACAACCGTTATACGAGAAGCAAAAATATCGATTTTATAAACATTAAGTTCTAATACTGGCGACAAATATTATTAAATACACGGGAGAATACAAAAGAAATGTAGAATGGAAATAAACATATATGTAGATACAAGATTAATTTGATTCAGATTAATACCCCTTTCAATGCAGGTTGATAGGGTCCCTCGTAGATACAGTACGTGTAGCGGAAAAAAATCGAGCCTGATGAATTCTTCATCAGTTTAACTCCCCGAACAGTAGAAATTCGGACAATGATATAGTATTGTCGGCTGAGCAGCTCACAATTTTGAAATCGTCCATACATAGGTCTTGAATGTATCCTCCTTCACCCTAATTAGAAATAAATAAAACATTTTTACTCATACATTACAGCATACAATACTGGATCTTAAAAGGCAGAAACTTACATCAATTCGATGAATGATTCCTTCATTTGATGCGTCTATATTCAGATTCAACGCTGCTCGATAGTCCCAAACGTAAATTAAGCTACAATAACAAACAAAATATTAAACATGAAGAGTATTTTAGGGAATAAAATAGCGTTAGAAATAATTGGCTGGACACAAATATTTAACCACTACTTGTAAACATCATAGCAAACAATTAAAATACAAACCAATTATATCCAGTAATCAGGAAGTTATCATTCAGGCGCAAACAAGTAACATCTAACCGGCCATGGTTCAGTACTCTAATGCACACCCCGAATTTCGTATACCAAATTCTAAACATCAATATTTTCTATAGGTAAATTGTAAGATATAAAACTTTATACTGAGGTACGATGGCAAATTCAATAAACGATAAATAAACAACATTTTATAACCTGACTGTACCATCGAAACTTCCTGTAACAGTATACGCATCCTTTATCTGAATACATGTCACACTATCTTCATGACCATAAAGATATCCATACTGTGCCCAACTTCCAACTTTCCAGATCTAGAAGAAATAGCATTAAGGTAAATAAATACTTTGGTAAGTCCTTTACATAAGTCCTGATTTTTTGTTAGTATGAGACTTAGCGGATTAAGGTCAGACTTCCTTATGGAATGAATTATGGAAACAAACACACCTTGACATGAGAACCATCCAAGCCGGCTACAAGATACTGGTTGTTAAAATCTACACAAGTAAATTCATGAAGTAAGTCATCGACAAGTGTTAATTCTTGAATAAAGTTTGTCGTTCCAATTCTTCGCCAAACAATCACAGTTTTATCCTTCAACAAAAAGCGACAACACACAAAACTCAATCACTTAAACCTGGAACGAATTCCAAAAAAATTATGAAGACCTAACCAACCTTAGAGCACGAAATCAGCCATTTGTCATTTAGCCGAATGCCTGTGATTTTATCTGAATGTTGATGTAACGTTTTAATTAAACTTCCAGTTTTACTATGCCAAATCCACAACTTGCCATCTGGGGAAGTCGTAATTATTATGGAATCATCACACTGCACACAATCTACCTCTCCACTTTGCTCCAGCGTCTAGGCAACAAGGAAACTCGTAATATAATAAGTATAACAAACATTCACTATTTACAAAGTACACATGAACGTAACAACATTATTATCAAGGATATGCATTACCATTGTATGTGTGTAATTCGGCCCTCTAAGTACTCTAATAAATCCACTGGAAAGTCCTACAACTAGGCTATCATCATGGAGATGCAGACATAACACATCTGATTCCAAAGGTGAGGGTGTGCCCCAGGTAACGTTTATTATCTTACGGTTTATGTAACAACCAACTTCTCCCCACCAATTTCTAGCTAGTGTCTTCGGAAAAATTACAAATTAATGCCAGATTTTTCTTCTCCTAAAAATATACCTTGTAAAAATTCCTATTTCACTTACTTGTAGATTCCTCTGTACACGAAAGTACAAATCTTTGTAGAACTGATAACTAAGGATCTCCAATTTTGGCCTGAATAAAAACTCTGACCTGGAATAAAGCAAAACAATAGTGATAGCGACTCCGATGACCCGATCATATATACACATAAATTATTAATTTAATATCACCTTCGAAACAACTCACCATCCATCGTAAATGCAAATTAACTGCACACGGTTGTCTTCGTTGTACAACCTTTCCAAGAACTTCTTCCATAATAACCCTTCAGAAACAATCTTTTTGCACTCAACGCTGACCTTTTCAATTGCAAGCAGTGAGTCCGTGTCCAAAAAGGAACAAATGTATTCGCAAACATGTTGCATTCCTTCATCTGTATAATTCAAAACTATCAATTATAAAGTGCAATCAATCTTAATAATAATCCACATTATTTTTTTATGGAAGCAATATTATTAAAATAATTATTATAAAGTATTATATTACACCATAAACATATCACAACTTACGATACAGCAAAGTCACTATATCTCCACTTTCCCCATCCAAAACCTCATCTTCATCATCCTCATCTTCATAAACACCATACTCCCCTCGAAGAATTGCTTGAGATATTTCATTATGTAACTCTTCCCGGGTTTTATCTATCGTAGAACCATTTCCTCCGGCTCCTGCTGCAACATTTCCAATGTCTCCTTCGGGGGACTACAATAGAATAAATACATTATAATGTGCACACTAAAAAATTAAAATACAAATTATTTCGTTATCTGGTTTATTTTAATTAAAAATAAATTAATTTATCTAAAATTTCACTTCTTCACCGTCCCCGCCTTGAGATTTCTGATTCTGACGTCGTAACTGGCGCTTTTTACCACGACGATTCGTCATTTTACCCTCTTAATGAGAAACGTTTGATGGGAAATTTGAGGAGAAAACCTTGGAAAAACTAATGCAATTACGTATTTAAACACAGTTTACTGTCTTGACTATCACGTCTGTAGCGACAAAATACATCTAATCAAAAAACTTACAATGATACTGCGTTTTACTTTTCTACCACATTTTTCCAAACCTTACCAAGTAATCTTATTTGAAAGAAGCGCGCAAAGATGGCTCCAAATTAAAAAAAAACGTGCCCTTCAGGAGTTATCCGAGATGCGAATTTAACTGTTCAAAGGCTATAGGAAAGCTATAAGCGTCAAAGTAGTAAAACGCTTGTGTACAGAACAATATTTCCAAGAACGTATAAAGAAAATCAAACGTTTGGGTTCTCATATGTAGAATAGTTTCAGAAAATATAATATTGAAATACCGATTAATTAATTTTTATGCATGTAACTTCAACACGTTTGTATTTTAATTTCCTTAATATTTTTCACTGCAATTGGAACTGAAAAGTCAGAGTTCTGGAAGAGAGAGAGAGAGGAGTTCACTGATAATGTTGTTTGGTATTTGCCCTACGGCACGTTGCTTTATTATTAATACAGCAAAATTAACATTACATTGAAAAGATTTCAGAATCATGTCCATACAATTACATTTTCTAAATCCATCAAAATGCGTGAATACGTCGCTCATCATCCATATTTAACATTCTAATTACACCTACTCAGTCCGATTTCATATTGTATATCTATTCGTCAGCCCGTAAAGGGATGGACGTTTTGTCATATTTTTATTCTCCATATCCACCACAATTGGCCTGTCTAAATTTCAGATTGTACAGTTGCAGCTGGGTTATTTAAAAGCGTCTCCTTGTTTCTTATCGATGTATAGAATGTCACATCGATGAGTTGAATCCCCATTTTTTCGTCAGCAAGAAGTTTGTCAGTAAGATTTTTCGTCAGTGGACACATTGTCAGTAATGAAAATGTAATCAGTCGATGGCGATTGGATAACCTAACCCGCCATTTTGCACAGCGAAGGATAGGTTAAAGTCATACATGGATAATATACCTTTGTCTGCGCTGCAAGGGTTAGGTTTTAATCAAATGAAAATCGAACAGCCCCGCTGGTCATGTTGCCCCTGCGGGGTCGAGGTAAATAATTTCCAGTCGAGAGAGAAAGAAATAAACTTAATTTCACTGATACCGTTATGGTATTTGCCTTACGACACAGTACGCAATTCACTGATGTTATAAGTATTAAATCAATTTGATTAAAACTTTAACCATAAAGATGATTATGAGCTATGCCTCTTAAAACGGACGTACTATTTCATCATTAATTTTCTTGTCAATACAAAAACTCTTCCTGAATGACTCAAAGAAAGATGTTATGGTTCCCGGGCACCCATTTGTAATCCAATGACTTCAATGTTCTAAAGATTATATCGGCCATTAAGACAAGCGATGCAAGGCTTGTAAATTCCCTTCTTTTCCTGGTCCACTTCCATTGGCTGGTTTATACTGCTTTCAAATCAGATTGTTGGATCAATAACTACAGCGTCTCTCGTTATCTTGTCAATGCATAAGATGTCACACCTCCGACTAGAATCTTCCTCCGCTACGCAAAAGACTTCTGTCAAATCTCTCCACCTTTCTTAGATGATCAGCAATGATAGTTCTAACCTTATTATGTCTACTAATCCTTAACAGTTTACCCTTTTCACAGAAGCCAAGAATATGGGGTAGGGTTTCTCTCCTTGTGCAACCGTTGTAGCGGCACAAGGGGCCATCTTGACTCCTGTCATATAGGGATCTCACGGGGTAGACACTACAGTTCATCTTCAAGGTTGACACCCATTCAGAGCTGGTTAATCCTTTTTTCGTCATTATATTCATTATTTGGTGGATTTTCGCCAAAAAGTTCAACTCACGCTCCTCTATGTTCTTTACAGCACCATTCACTTGCACTGTTGCACTTATCTGAATTGTTTAGGTGAATGTCCTATTTTGTTGTGCACATTGTTGTTCTTCCCTTCGTGCGGGTCGTTGGTGTTACCTTCATTGTTTACACCAGGTTTGCATGGTTTTCCCGCATATGTACTTATCTTTACTGATAGCATCTTTGTTCTTCTATGGAATTTTGCCTCCACCATCCTTGGCGGGTCAGTCGGGTTTATAAAGACCCTACCTAGACTTCTCATGGAGCTTCTTTCGGTTTAAGCATATAATCTTCCAATGTGATTGTCGCACCATTCGCACTAGTACCTTCTTGGGCTTTCCCTCCATATGTTTCCCAATCCTCTTGGCAAAGACCACCTCAATAGGCTCACTTATCTCCATTGTTGGGTAATAATGCACCTTCCTAACAGCGTCCTCCGGCTCATCCTGATCTTGTTTAACTCCGACAATAATTAGGTTGTTACCTCTGATTTCCTTATGTAGTTTGTCGTTCTCTTCTCTCAGCTCTTGATTTTGTTTTCTGAGCACAAGGCAATCGCGCTTGATTTGAAACACTTGGTCACGCCATTGGCGAATGCCCCAGAGGAGAGATAATAAGAAACACAAGGCACATTTAGTCAGAAGCACTATCGCAAATGAAGTAGGGAATATTTTAATATTAATAAATCTTTACTGGATAAAATTAACGAGTTGAAATAAATTTTGTTGTCAAGGAAATCTCAAAACCACGGCCACTTATGGCAATAACAATAAACTGAAACAACCAAATGGCTGAAACTGAGTATGAAAGTGTCATGGCTGACGTTCGTGAACAAATACCCGGGGAAATTACAACATTTCTAATCCTAACCCCAACGTGAGGACTTCGCAATCAAATGATTAGATTCCATTCCCTGTGACGAACTGACTTCTATGACAAAATAGCTGCCGGAGTTCAAGTCCACAATAAAATTAATATTGATTATCAACACTTCGATGGTAATAAATTCATAGACATTTTCGGTTATCACTTCCTATCATAAAATTGTTACAGTAAATTATAATCCGTTAAATCAGGAGGTATTTATTCTTCCTCTCTGTTGATCAACAATTAATTAACTTCACAATAATCTTCAAATAACTTCATGAATAATTAAACCCTGAATATTATTACTTTTGTAGGTCACCAACCACAATAATAATAAATAATCTTATATCGTTATATGGAAAATTTTAAACTCTTATGTTTTTCCAGTCATTTAAAGTTGAAGAACATGTGTTCTATACGGAGCTGGATCTATCCATTTACGTTTTGATAAAGTTTATATTGCTTCTTACTGTTCTCCTTTTCAGACTTCAATAATTTGAAGTGCTTAAATAACTAATTTTTGAAGTATTTTCGTATTTAATCGACCTCCATTTAAATGGATACTTTATTTTGAGCCATCATTCATAGATTACGACGTATAAATACATTTTTTTCGGCAACTTTTTGCACTGCCACAATTCCAAGAGCTATTAGCGCAGTAGTGTCGTGTGTCGTCTACAATTGTGTCAAATTTTATATCTCCGTGACCATTCGAGTGATATTTTGACTGATGGATAGGTACCATGATGGTACTACCATCGATCGATTCAATGGGTCTCTTTCTACCGGAGGGAGTCCAAATATTACTTTAAAGTTAAAGACACGTGGAATGACTGACAGACGCGTGAACTGATATCAACAATAATTATACGCTAGAGATCGCTGTGCTACTCTAAAAATGTTGTTAACTTAAACATTAAAGGTCAGCAGTTCTAAAGTTGAATTTATTGCAGCTCAATTTTGGGAAGAATGTTTTTTAAATTTTGTAGGGTCTTGAAGGGTTGGAAACGATAGGCGTCTGTCACAACTATTCTCTCGATATGCTGTAAACTTTCTGCGACGGTTGGAACGGATAAGTCTGAGTTCTGGAAACATCAAAAACGTTCATTACACAAAATTAATTAATTATAAGTATATAGCCAATACAATTTTTAAAATTTGCCTTATTTGAAGCAGTACATCTCCATTAAGCAATTTTATCTACGGGAAATATATGAACTTCAACAATAGCATACCCAATTAAATTGGAAAAATTCCAGCTTCATTTTGGCGATGCCGTATTGAAAAGCATTATTAGTAAGGACCATATGAGATGGGTAGCCTTCTCGACTGAATCGTGCCAATACTAGGGCCTTGAGATCTTATTAACATATAAATAGATATGATAACACAGATAACATAACTTTGGCTTTAAATGAATATTGAAAAGGTGTATAATTACTCTTCAGATCCATCAAACAGGGCATTCGTGGAAAGGGAATGTCTTCTGAAGATAAACCTTTCATCGCATACCGATTCAAAGTATGTTTGTTAAACCCAGTGAACATATGTTCATTCAATGAATAGCATGAATGGGTATTTTCTATTGCCAGGGTTCCTAAATTTGGAAATATCCTTGTAATAGAGGCCAGGAGAGAGTTTGATATTGGAATGGCAATGTCTAAACTGTGAATATTTGGGAACTGGCAAATTATGTATTCAAAGAAGTAAGTGTATTTCTCTTCCACACACTGCAAAAAGTCTTGCTCATTAGGGAAGGTATGTGGGATATGATCTTCTATCGTGAAATACTCCACACCATCATGAGGATTGAGTATGCCGTCGAGAGGGAAGTCCTGATGATAAATCTTGTGAATGCTCTTCAAAGAAGGCAGCGTTTGTTTATCAAAGAGCCCCAAACTCCCTGTCCAGTCGTCGATAATTAAATTCTTTAGATTTGGACACACTGGGAAGGACGTGTCCGGTGTATTGGACAACCAGCTAATAGATAAGTCTTCTAATGTGTTTTTGTAATTCCCTATGATCTGTTGCAGCAGTTCTGAGCGCACTCGGCTACTCTCTTCAGAATGTTTATGAACTTGGATACTCAAAGCTTTAAGATTCGGGGCTTGGAATTTCAATAATACTTGGAAATGACTCGTGTTTAAGCTTTGAAGGTAGAAATCCTCTATTTTCGGCATACTCACTCTCTTAAAAAGGTTTGCTAGCGTTCTTTCGTTCAAGATTTTTGGATGAAAGTTCTTCAAATTGGGCGAGCCATTAAGGATCTCAACAATGAAATTTAAACTTAATGGCTTCGAACTGTCATCACTTTCCCAGTAGCCGAATTCCATGAGATTTGGCAGGTAAACCTTTTTTCTCGCTTTCGAGTGAATTAGTCCGAAATTAATGTTATCAGCCAGAGCGCAATGGAAACACTTGAGATGTGGGGCATTTCACATCAAAATCTGATACAGATGTCTCTGAAAGTCCACTTTGTATGAAAATGGGGGCTCGTGAACGTACAAGTTTTCAACCGTTGGTACGTTGTCATACAGAAAAAGATCCATGTTTTCACTTTTCAGTTGGCCCGAGGAAAAGTGTAATTTACCGAAAGGATTCGGAGTTCCTTTCGTTTTGATTTCATCCAACATAGTTCGAAATGCTTCCAACTCTTCTTCCAAACTCTCATACAGTCGAGTATAAGAGTCTCGACGAAGGGCAGCACAAGCTTCCACATTCCATACTTTATTTACTAATCGACAGCATTTCAACGCTGGGACTCCCACGTACTTAAAAATGGCTCGAAGTATCTGGAGAAATTAAGTGTTAAAATTTAAAAATCTCGGAAATAATAAAAATGAATGAAAATGTACCTCAAATTCATCTAAATATCGAAGTTTATCCGCCCAGGGAAATTCAGTTGAAATTTTCTTTGAGATAGCCTCTGATATCACTTCATTGGATAATGCTGCATCAGAAGTTCCTTGCAATGTTATAGCACTGATTGAGCCTAAAATCACAGAACGGGGCATTGTGACAATTTTTAGTTCATTAAACTAACAAACTAGCAGCAAACTAATTAGCCAGGCTACCTGTAATTATTTACTTAAATGAAGAAAGAGATACTTGATCTAAAAATACGTACCTAGAAGGTTAGTGGCCATGTCCATTGATCCCTTGTATACACCTTAGCTTAATACCGTATTAAACTTTACCTTGGAATTATTACGGAAATTGAAACGAAACCTGCGGTCTATAATAAGATCATCGCAAATAGAAGGGGAAAGGAGAATAGCAAAATGGTCTGAAAACTTATTCTGATTAATATGATATGAGCCAATATGAGGTATTTGCTATTAATATTAGTTTTTGTTATTTTGTACATTACATGTACATCATTGCATTGTTTGTAGGTTATATTCTGCAATACCAATAAAATAAATTAACAAATTAATAAATAATATTTTTTCAATAATAAATAAATTACAAAATCTATCCTAAATTCCAACTCTCTCAGCAAAATATGAAAATAGCAAAGTTTTTACAAACTTATTTTTTACAGAACGCACTTAAACGACTTCAAGAATAACGTCATTGTACTATGGGAACATTCGGTCAAGTAAGAGCATCAAAAGAGATCGGGACTTTTAACACAAACTAAAAATTTATTCACCCGCAACTACACCAATTATATTTGTGACTTGTGACACACTGAGTTAATACACACTGTAATAATATATATAAGTTTAAGTATAGAAACGTACAAATATTATATTCACTGTATATGGGCATCTGAGATCGATAATATAAGAATAATTATTTCTGGTTTACATAAATAGATTAATAACACATATTTTGTACTTAGTCATCAAGTAAATTTGCACTTTTGTAAACTGATTTTAAACATATTGAACTTGGATGACTAGACTAGATTGACTATGATGACATATTATGACTGAGCTAAAAGACGATTATTGAATGTGATCATATGGGTTAAAAGGGCACTAAAGTGCATTTGATTCAAGGACCACTTGCGGCATTATTGCAAATAATTCCCGAATTTGATTCTGGTACTCTTTTTCGTAAGAATTGTTGACGATGATCTTCTTTAAATGGCAGAGGTGATCTCGAAATATTTGGATGGACAATTCAGGATTCTGCAGAAATAAAATACCCGGGCGTTACAAACGAACGTTATTACAACAAGAATAATATTATTACATTAAAATGAGAAAATAATTAAATACCCAGTTAAACTGGAATTCTTCCAAAGCGGGCATCTCTGCTACCCCGTAACGAACCATATCATTGGTGAGGAAGAAACCTTCGGGGTACACACTACCTAGGTACCGTCCAAGGACTAATTTCCTTAGACCTAAAACAAATTAAATTGTTAAAAATAAATTATTATAATAATTTTAGACTTCCCCACATAGCTCAAGCTCAACTACTGATGATGGCAACAAAATAGGGAAATACTAACATTTTAAATCCCGAAGTGATGGCATAATATCAATTTCCCGAAGATTACTTCCCTCAGCAATAAACTTTTCCAAGGCAATTCTGTTTCGACCGGTGAAAACATGGCCACTTAAGTTGCTAGTGGTATCCAGAATTAAGGTGTCCAATTGTGGGAACAGCCTGATGATTGATCGAACGGTTTCATCCGTCATTGACATAGTTAAGTCCAAATATTGAACTTTTGGTAACTGTTTACTGGCATACAACAGTAAGTAGTCGAATTCCTCATCATCATATGCCCCCTCTGGACCAACTCCGCGGGTGACCTCAATTGTGATTTTTTCGACGCCATCATGCGGATTAAAAAAGGAGTCTTCTTGTTCATCATGATTAGTTATAAAAACACTTTTTAATGACGGTAGCCGGAAAGGATCAAAAACACCGAGACTGCCGTCCCAACCATCCAAATTTAAAGTATGGAGCTTTGGACAATGCGGAAAATCACAATCGAACGTGCTGGATATCCAGCATAAATTTAGATCTTCTAGAGATCCCGAAAAATTCTTGACCATTCTTTGTAGTTCATGCGAAGGAACTAGCTGATCATCATTTAATTCATCCACATCTGCTTGAAGGATGAGCGATTTTAATCTTGGCATGTTTAGTTCTGCAAGGAGTCTAATGTGCTGGCCCGTAATGGATTCCGCATAAATGTTTTCTACTTGTGAGAGTTTAGCATGACGTAAAATTTTCTCCAAAACTTTCGGATTTCCGGTACTCGAACAGAGCTGCTGGAGGTTCGGCGCAGCATTTATGATTTCGAGAATGAAGTCGATGCATTCCGATTTACTAATGACTCTTCCACATTCCCAAAACCCAAAGTCCTTTAAGGAAGGCAGGTACAGTGGTGTTTTCTCCTGGTTTGTCAAACACAAATTGATCCCATCCTTTAAAGCTAATCTCAAATACTTCAGAGTTGCCGCATTCTTTGCCAATATTCCCTGAAAATGCTGCTGATACTCTGAGTTGTTTGACGAGGGTGACTGATTCATGTAGAGTTCAACGACATGCGAATTCTTGTTACTAACTATCTCTTGCAAGATCTCATCTCGGAACAGGTCAATGGAAAGGTAATATCTGCGGAACGGTGACGGCATTCCAATATCTTTTCCATTTTGAACAAGTTCCTGGAAATCATTGGATCGAGCTGAATCCTCATGAAGATTTACGTGAGCAATCCTTTGAAGCGAACGACAGGCCTCATTATTCCAAGCAGGACAAACAAATCTGCATATTTTAAGTTGGTCAACATCCAGATACTTGAAAATGTTCTCTAAAACCTGTGGAAAGTTATATATTCCAATTAAAGCCATATTTCATACAGCAGGCCCAAAACAATTATTTGTTTTTATGATTCCTAACCTCCGGAATGGTAACGACTCCGTCTTTTTTCGCAGACATGGCCGCAGGCGGTAATCCTTTGTTCACGGTGAGCTCTGAAATTGTTGGTGGTATTAAATGATTCTTCTCTTTCTCCAAGTCCAAAAATATCGCAGTTCCTGAGAAGAAGATCTTCCTGTCTTTTGATCTGCTGTGCACTCTTTCATTAGCCATTATAAAAAATCAGCAGCAGCTCAGGTAAGATAATGTTAACTCACTGATTACAAGATTACAACAAAGAACAGGTCTTCAGACAGACTTCGGGACTGACGGACTGACAGACGATAATTCTATAGAAAGCGCAAAAGACAAAACATAGTTTACATAAGCAAATAAGCGACTTTTGCATCTTGCAAATTTACATAGGAGTTTTAAATAAAATATAGCATTTGAGCCTGCACTGGAATCCTACAATCTACATTTGCAATTTGTATGCAGGTAAATAGAAAATAAATATACCGTTTATGTTAATACAAATACCATATTGTTGTCCTGAACTCAAACGCTTTATGGGACATGCTTTCTGGATAATATGGAAAGGTAAAAATGAATGAAAAAAAGCTAAGTAACCTGTTATTTGTGATTACTGTATACCCTACGCTAAATTACATTATTGTAAATAATAAAATAAATCATGTTTACATTTTAGTACATTTCAATTACAAATTACACCTTCATTACAATTCGCGGTTATGGAATTGGAAAATTGGAATGACCACTGCATTTTAACAATTACTATTTTACATGAACTAATAATTTACCAATTTATTAAAACTGACGATGAAACGATATGATGATATACGATACCCGTTTGTAAACAGAAGATAGTCCGCAGTCCGCACTGCAGGCAGGTGGCGCTTATATAGATTTTAGCTTTAGCCAATCATCGGTATGGGAAACGGACTCAATCACTTCTAGTTTTGTGCCCCTTGCGAAAAATCTGGAAAGTGTGTAATTCTGAATTGTATAGTCTGGTCTGGTTGGATGTTTTATCGGATTATTGAAGAATGGACAGCAGATTATGAAGAATATTGCAATATGTTGTTGAATGTATGAATGAGTATCTATACTGTCATCATCGGTTTGTCATCTAATTCAAAATCTAGAGAGTTTAGTTTAGACCCATAAAGTGTTTAAACATGAAGGGGCCTAGAAAAAATATTCGTTGGGGACTTGGGGATAAGAGAAGAGGTGCCTAAAATTAGGTACTAGAGTTTTTTAAAGTAACGCTATATATCGATGCCGTTATGTGAATGGACGGGGGGACGGGCATGTATACAGATTGCTGATTTAACGGTAGACGGGACACGGGACATTGATTCACTGCAGGCTCTGATTTCTGAAACTGACTGTTTCGAAATTTCGTTTAATTTCTTTGTCAATTTTATTATTTGAATTTCTTTTACCTAGCAAAATACAATTTCAAGCTATGCCAACATTTGAATCATACATAATACATCCCATTTTCAAAGTTAATTTTATTCCAGCGTTACCGCAAGAACAATGTGGTAAAATCAATTACTTAGTCTGGACTCGAACCAATTTTCGCCAATTCATACCAAAATCAAAAATATTCTTAAATTAGAATTCTGGAAGCAAAATAAATACACAAATACAGGGTTTGTGCAAACAAGACTTGATCAAAATAATTACCTAATAGTTTCTTCGCACCACACTGTATTTTAAAATACACATGGTAGTGAAATGATATACTAGTTCAGAGTATAAGCCTGAAGTAGTTTAGTAAAATGGACATAATAAATTATTGAAGTAATTTTTAGCTTTTGAGAAGTACAGTGAGAGCTGATTATTTTGAATTCAATATGATTATTATTGAATACCTGAATATCATATCAGTAAAAAATATAAATTGTCACTACTATACTTATATTAAGATGATCAAAATTTAAAAAATTCACACAAAGATGTTTACAATGAATATTATAAGATCTGCCAATGGTATAAGTTACTTCTAATGTACATTATGGTGGTAAAATTTCATCGTATTCTTTTTCTTCTGCATTGAGGTCCCCTTTAATATTTATTAAGTACGATGCCACATCATGCATGATAACTCGCTTGGATTCGTCGTCCGCTATTATAAACATATACACTTCCCATCTGCTTTCCTGTGAAAATAATGTAATAATATTATTTTATACTTATACCACATTAAAAAAAAGAATAAACACCAATATGAACAAAATATCGTACAGTTTTAGAAAATGGCATAATCCCCAACAAACGTCCTGTCAGTAGGTTGTAAAACGCTTTCAGTGTAGAGGTTGGATAACAATAATTGTTATTATAAGAATCATTCTGAATCACATTATCCAGAGGAAAAACACTGGATAAAACGTCTATTTGTAAACTGCATAAAATCGTCTGCATTGGAGTGGTAAAGAAGTGTTTATGAAGGTATTTCATATCTTCTATTTTTACATAACGAAGGTACAGTCCCATGTCTACCAATAAAACCTACAACAATGAATACAACAATTAATATCATGGGTTACATAACAAAAATTATTACATTATTGAATATAAACTCTACAATTTCGTATCCCTCGCCCTCGGATAAAAGTGAATACAAAGTAACTTACTTTATAACCAGAGTTAGAGTTGTACTTGTGCATGAGCTTTCCTCGGACCCACTCGCCTTCAAATTTGATAGCAATATAGGTTAAAGTATGAACAAGATCCGGTGAAACCGAAAATAGTTTTGACTGCGACTTCATCCATTTTTCATATCGACTCCTGCAATTTATTATAAATTAAATATTATAAACAAAATCGATTTTAATTGATTAATTTAGTTTAATTAGTATTCAATTAGGATTATATTGTCACGGTTAAAATAAAAAAGATATATATGCAAACCACAATAATTACGTCATTTCAAGGATAAAATAATCCCGTAACATGGAATTTTCTTCGAAGGATATATAAAAATGGTTAGGGGTCACCATCAATTCCGGCCGAACATAGTGAATTGACCCAATCTGAAGCTCATCGCCAACAGAGGGAATATCTTGGCTACAAAAAATGAAATCATCTATTGTGCACGCCGTATCCATCTGAAGTACGAAATTTATATCCCGAGGTATAAAGGATTTCTTCTCCCTCTGATTCATGGATACTACCGAAGAAAACATATCATCGTCCATCAGTTTCTCTTCAATGGCGATCTTCTTTTTAGCGATGCGAATTAGAAACGAATCATCATCTAGATAGTTCTCATCCGAAGGAACAAGTTCAACACTTCCTGGAGAATCACAAATCGACAATAAAATTTGACAATACATCAGAGGCGATGGAAATCCCCATGCTTTTAAGTTCAAATTAATATCAAATATATTTTTCATATTTTTCTCCATTTCAATCACTGGAATTGGTTCCTTAAGCAAGTTTAGCATGACTAAAAGATAATGGAATATTGCTTTGTTGATGAAATCCACCCCGTTCACATTCTCTAAAAATGCGGGAAAGACTAAGACCATGGTTCTTCCAGATAGAACTTTAAAGACGTGACTGTTCCGCTTCAGCAGATCTTCAAACGTGTTAAATCCAAGACTAGTATAATCAATTCGGTATCGATTTCGTATTTCAAACTCATCGTGTAAAAATTTGGGCGTCAGTCCTAGAGGAAAGTCTTTCATTACTTGAAGGATACTTCGTACTAATGGGTATTGCAATGTACCCGCATATTTAAAAAAACTCAAATTATGTATGCAAGGCTCCATATAAGCCAGATTCGCATCAAACTTCAAAGTTGTGTAATCTTCATTTTCAGGACCCATTTTGAACTTTTCTTTGATGGCATTCACCAGCACAAATTCTTTAGGGGGAAGTCTGGGTACGACAAATGGATCCAATTTTGATTTAAAAACGTTGGCGCTCTGACCTTCACAACTTGACACAGTTGTCGGTGAAACGGGTTTTGTGGGGTTGACTGTCTTCGTGAATGTTTCAATTTTCTCCGACGCTTCAAGGTATTTGCAGTCATCCAGTATTCCATTAGCTTCTTTTATCTTCTCCGAATACTCCTCCTTCACTTCTGCTTTGTAACTTTCAAAGAAGGTCTTATACTCCTCAGAATCAATGTTCATCGAGCCGAATCTCTGCTGAAGATGCCTATGCAGTTCCTCATCACAAACTTTCGGGACTCCAACCGGCTCTCCAGGCTTCTTCTGAACGTGATCCATCACGTAGTTCACTATTTGCGTGTGATTGTCGTCGCTCGTCTTCTTTAGGTCGCCAAAATAATTGAATTCTTGATCCAGGTTATTTTTACTCATGGAAAGCAAACATATTTGATCATCAAAATTTTCTTCTTCTTGATAATCATCCACTTCAAAATAGACCATAGTGGCCGGGGGGACAACTGTTAGGCCCACTGCAGCAGCAACATACCCGCTTGCTAGTTCATCAGGTCCTCCATGTGGTTCCAGTGACTTGTTCTCGCTGATTTCTTGTTGATTTGTTGTTCCAGTGGGATAAGATGTAGGTATGAAGGTGCAATTATTTAGTTCGGGGTTAATCAGGTCAGCCATGGCGATTTCTGCGGATGACAAAAAAGTGCAACGTTACAATAATTACAATCTTAAACATGATATCAATCATAAACAAACTGCACCATTTGCTATCTTTTAAATAATTACAATATTTTTCTAAATTAATTATTAAAACACAAAATAATTATTTCACAAATCACATATTTCCTTTCGCATATAATTCATTCCATATCTTACCAATTATTACATTAAAAATTTAAAAATAATTATTAAAACCAAAGTTCAAACTTTGTTTAAAAAGTGTTCAAAAGTACTTAAATTTTACCCATTTTGTAGAAGAGCTCACAGTATTACCGCAATTCAATTAAAAATAATTATTACATGATGATTAAATAGTATTTCGGTTGGAAGTTTGTAATTCCATTATAAATTCACATAATAAGTCATGCAAACTTCGTAAAAAATACAAAAAAGCAGCATTAATGGAATAAAATAAAAATATAAATAAACAATGGATAATTACCAATTATTAAGCATATTTATTTAAAATTTAATATTATGGGTGAATAAAAAAGTATAAAATAATAATAATAATTATTATTATTAGCGTCGTTTTAAAATAATGCTCTCCCTCCAAATTTAATATTTGGAACCACGACGCCATGCAAAGTAGCAAAAATGTGAAAAATGCAAAGTTTATCCGACAGAAGCCTGAAACCGCTTTTGGGGCACTGTGAGAAAAAAGTCGTCGATGATGGAAAGGAAAGAATGTTTTGACAAGTGATCGCGTGATTAAGTACATTAAAATGTTTTGGGGCCATTCAAGCAATGCGGAAAGTCTGACTTTCTCCCTTTCTCCATGAAAACATTTTGACTGCAGAATTACAAAATTGTGATGAAAATATAAGTATAAGTGCAGGTTAGTTATATGGCAAATTGGATACTACAAAGTATTCTCTGTGCATTTCAATTTCAATTAAATAATTAAATATTACTCGTCATTTCATGAGGTCAACTCTTTGACTATGAGGCTGTGTAGGTTAATAATAAAAATGTGGCGTTAAAAAAATAAAAAAATACATGACAATAATAATTACAACAATTTTGTAAATTACTACATTACAAATAAATTATTATGCTTGGAATAAAAATCGACAGTAATCTCATTATATAGAAAGAATCACTTTTATTCTAAAATTATTTCACAAATCAATGTGTAAGCTGTCTGCAGAAAACATATGTCTTTAAGTACATAAAACTACGTTTTATTATTATTTTTCTTATTTCATTTTCAGACGAAAATAATTGCGTCTTCCATTGTGCTCTTTTAAAAGTTTTTTTTACATACTTATGTATGGTGGATACAGTTTTAGGAAATTACGACAGTTTTGCGCGTAATTGCTTGTAGGTTTACAGGTAATTATATGTATACATGGACCGCAAATTATTGTTGAACGTATACTTACTTTTAACAGAACATAATAGGCCAAATAAAAATAAAAGAAGACATTGATGATTTACAACTAGAGGATGAAACTAAATAAAATAAATTAAAAGATAAGTACAGATTTATAGTTTATCATTGATTTGGTGTAACTAATTAAATACTAGAATCGTAAGTAATAAAGTTAACAACAATGGAAAGTCTGAAGTAGTAGTATATATGGTAAACCTGTCTACACAGAGCTGCACGGCTCACAATCAAATATTATTTTTACAACGATACAAAACAAGACTAGATGCGTCCTATGTATAACAGGCTGGTAGAACCACCATGAGCACAGTTGTCAGTTATTAGAAATAAATAGTATATTTTTAATAATAGGTGACTATATTTGACACAGACAAAGCTGTTAATTCTTATACTTATATTATATGTTACATCAATCTAAAATGCATTATTTTTTTGACCAACCCGAAAATATGTTGATTGTAATCATTAAAGGGTTGCACATCCATTTTATACTACAAATAAATACATCATTTCCATACTCTACTATAATATTATTATACATGTATTTACATCGGAAAATGTAAGGCACACAAGTTGGTAACCAAGTGCAGGGAATTGAAACACAACATCTTGCTGAACTAAATGAAAGACTTTACAAGGAAAATCGACGGCTAGACAACTTCAATTAATATTTAAAAGCATAGTTCTGTAAACATAAAATGTGTTTCTAACGTCTAATTGTAAAATGGTATTTAACTCTTAATAAGACCAATGCCAAAACGTAAGTGTTGAATCAAATGCAATAAATTATCGGTCATCAATTCAATGAACACTACAGTACACGGAAGATTGTAAAGAAGGCAGTTACATAATTAAAAATGACTGCGAACTGCATACATTGAGCACGTAATAATAATAATAATTGGTTAGCAATATTCTGCATCATTGTAAGTCATATTGATAATAGAACAACACAGAATTTGAAATATATCTAATATATTGTACAAATAATTTGAGTCATAATGGCAACGTAATTGAAATATACTCCATTTTACAATAAGTGAACATGATGCTACTTCGGACAACGTTGTAGAGTCCCGGATAAAAAATTAGTTATTATTAACAACACATAATACTGTGATACAAGCGTGGTTGAGAATTGCACTGACAAGCACCAAATGCTTTTTAAACCACCAAGTCTAATCCTATCGTATACCAGTGAATAAAACGAAACCAGTATCAACTATACTACATAAGGGTAGTATTGTAACTGTTGGAAAAAAAACTACTAATCGAAATTCTTCGAAGGCAAATTGGGAATATCCATATATTACACAAAATAAGTGCGAACAGTAATTTCCAATACTTGAGGATAGAGAATACACATTACCTTTAAAATAAAACCACCGATAGCATAGTACTGGGTTTTTTAAATACAATGATAAGTACTTACAGTTATTTAGGCAGCGTATTTGCTTTGCAGGTAAATTTGGTTTCTATAGATGTGATGATCTTAACATTATTTAAATATTATTATAGCAGTTTTCAAGCATCTGCGGCTACTTTTATCGACTACATACAAGATTACAATACTTTATTTTCCTTTTCATGTACTTATAGTTCTTATTACCATACATTAGCTTATCACAACAATTTTGCTATAAATAGATTCTTTTCCGATACTACATATATGTTTAATCCACCATTTCTTTCAGGAATCATCAGTGAAACCTTTAAAATCTACTTTCCAAATAGAAACAGATAATAAAGTTGCGGTACAGTGATGCATATAGCTCCTGCAGAAACTTAATTTACATACAGTGATACATGCTTTTATTAAAATAGCACACTATAAAATGTTACACGATGTATCGAACAGCGATAACAGCGTTAATATTATGACAAATATAAAACTACCTTTGAACTATTTTTAAAGCGAAGTAAACATGAACGTTTTGATTAACGGATATACTACAGTTTTCGTTTATTTCTTTCGCACCGACTGAAAAAATCGTCTTCTAGAGCATCCGAACCAATATGTTGTGGCGGTTGAAAATTACTACAATCTTCTACAAACGATTCGATCTTCGACATTAGGTCAAACTTCTGTAATCAATCATAAACAAGTTAGAGTAATTGTATTCGGAAAATGTTAATGAAGTAAATACTTTTGAGAGCCACATTTTCTAAGAAGGCATTAAAATAACAATCAACTTTGTGTATAATTGGGTCGCAAAATAATAAAAGTGCTATATAAGATAGCTGCTAATGCAGTTGCAATTATACATCAAATCTTCCATGCACAAGACAACAGTTCTAAAGTAATTCAACTCCGGGAAATTCTTGTCGAATTAAAGCACACTTTTGTACAAGTGCTAAAAATAAAAAAATCAACTAGTAAAAAATAAAAACACGAATAAACATTGATATTGCAACCATCGATCAACTACGGTGTGGGATTAGACTACACCTAAATATATAGCTTGAATAAATAATTTTGATATAAAAAATCTAAGTTTTACTATGGCGGTTATTTCGTTGGCGTTATCTCTGAATTTGGTCACACTGATGATTGATTGTGTTTGCACTGTAAAATATTACTTTCTATAGATGACAGGCCGAAATTAGATGACTCAAAGTCTGAAGAAATCGAAGAACGTACCTTTGATTTTGTAAGCTCCTTTGTGATATTTGTAGTAGATTGGCCACCCATTACCTTCAGAGTTGTACATAGAGATTCGTACACGCTAAAAAGCGCTGCAAAGCAATGAAAATAATATTTGAAAACAAATGCCTACGCATGCTTAAATAAAATCAAACTAAATGAGTACAAAATAAATTATAACCAAAAGCATTAACACGTACAGTTCAACAACGCTTTAAACATATGTTAATCGTAGCAAAACCAAAAGAAATAAAACACTCCATAATGTACTATTCTACAGTTTTTCCGTGAATAGTGATGATATTCAACTATTATTTACGGAACTGCTCAACTTAAGCGTATCTAATAGTGGCTTCATCGAAGAGCAAAGTTGTATAAATTAAAAATAATTACGTACTTTTAAAAGTGCGATTATTAGTTTCGATGGCATGTGTTGGGGACGCTGGACGTGTATTACCGTCCATTGGCGAATTTTGCGGTGTGTCACACTTCAAATAAACGTGGTGTTCGACCGTTCCGAATTCACTGGTAGTATTATTGCTGATTACGCTACTGCATGAGGAAGGTATAGGACTTTCAGACCGACAGGAAGATGCAAGCGAACATGTTGAAAGATTCGATAAATCTGAGGAGTAAACGGTAGTTGTCGAATTTCGTCTGTCCCATTTAGAAGATGTGGTAACGAACGTGAAGACTGTTGGAGTTGATACTATATGAGGTATAGTTGTAGATTCAGGGGCAGTTAGCGACAAAATATTCTAAAAAACGAAGAAAAATCAGTGAAATTAGCAATGCAATGTGTAACCAAAAATATGATAGTAAATGCATTAAACATTCACGAATATCAAACCTGTTGGTTATTTTGCACTACCTGCATCCCAATTTCTTCAACCGGCCTTTCCGTTCTCGTACGAACTCTTGGTCTTTGGTCTAGCAAATTCCCTAGGTTAGGGGTTGCCAAGGAGCTCCAAATCTGCAGAGTTGCTGAACCTTCTAAGGGTTTGACAATTTGCAACTTCTCCGGCATTTTCCAGCCAAATTTATCTGAGGCCGGAGTTGAGCCATTTGGAGAAGGGCATATTGAAGAACCGAGGTCTGATCCTGAGATCGTCAAGGACTGGCAAGGATTGGATAAACTTAAATTTGAAGCTTCTTGGGATGAGTCCAACGAGGATAAACACGATGATCCTTGTAAGGACTGATAACCCAACGAAGAGACTGAAGACATTAAGGTACCTGCAGTACACGAGAAGAAAACACTAGTTGATAGAGCTTTAAAAAAATATGCTCGACGGTGAAAATACACCAAACGAATATCGTACTTACTATTAGGATCCTGAATTTTATTATGTGCACATCTAACAGTGTCAAAAGTGCGTCTGAAATAATCTGATGTTCGTCTCTGTCGAGCAACTGAACTTTCAATCTCATATGCCAAGGAATCAAAAACTGATATCACGTCAGCACCCGAATCCCGTTGTTTTTGTGCTTCTTTTAGTTGTTCCTGAGTTTCTTTTAGTATGGAAACGATTTCAACATAGTTTTCCTGCAATTTTCATTCAATTACACTTCTTTATTGCTATAATTAGCATAACTGTTGTTGCTACTGTTTCTATACTCATCTCACTGGTCCACAACTCAACATGTATTGCGATTTCCATACTAATTTTTACTTGTAATAAAAACAATACCTTAAGGTCAGCAAGTTCCGTTGTTAGTTCAATCTGAGAATGTTGTAAATTTTCCACTGTCTTAGTTAAAGTTGCATTGTCTTCTAGAAGTTCTCTGTTAACGTCTTGCAGTGCCTTCGATTCGTCCATAAGTATAAGAATTTCTTCATTTTGTCGTAATGTCTCATCTGTTTTCTTTTTCAATTCATCGCTCATATGTGTTGTGTGAGAATTGGCCTCAGCTATAAATAATGTACAATTCAAACAGTAAAATAACAGTATATAAAAATAACTTATTGAGAATCTTTATTAAATCATGACTTACCGAGTCTTTTAATTGCGTCATCGACTAGGTATTTCTCCTCGGCTTCAGTCTTTTCTACTTCCTCTGCCATCCGACATGCTTCTGACCTGAGACTTCGATTTTCGTCTTCCAGAGCGGCGAGCCGGCGTTCCAGCACCGTAGCCACAGTAGCAGCTGATCCGATTGGCGTTCCTAAGAATGTAATTAATTGCATTCTGTAGTTGCGTGGATGATTTTAACGCAAACAACTTCAAACCTGAATAGAAACTATACTTATATGTATTAAAAAGAATCCATAATTACTACATACCCGCCTTACTGCTCTCCTCGCTGTTGCAGCCTTCATTGTTGTAAATTTCTAGTAACTGTTGCTTGAAAAATAGATCATGTCGCAACTGAGTGAGTTGCTCACTAGTGTCCTTGTTTTCAACTTCTAATGTGTTAACTCTGTCCTCAAGGTTTCGGTTTTGTTCTAGCAACTGTTGGCCAATACGTGCTGCCAATTCCAAGTCTTTTTCTTTCTGTAAAATTAAATACACATTAGCTTATTACATTAAAATCGTTCACATCAAACCATTCAAATTTATTATTACGTAAATTTCTGTTTTCTAAAATATTCAAATTACTAACAGCAAGTAAAAAACATACCTCTTCCAATAATCTTTGCAATGCATCGACGTCCGAAAATGTTTTGGTCATCTGAGATACACGTTCACCACTCAACACTGACAACAGAGAATAGTTACAGTCAGACAAAATACGAGCATAACAATCCTCATTATTCTTCCTCATCATGTTGTTAAATATGTATGATTACTCCATTTAACCTATAAATACTAATTTTTGAGTGTGCATACATACATACATGTACTTATGAATGCTAAATACACCTAAATAGTCCCTGCCCTAATGATAAACACCTTGCGAAGCGTACTAGACTAGTATACAAAAAGAGAGAAAAAACGACGACGACGACGACAGATCAGTTTGCCCTGTTCATTTACTTCTAACTAAAACAACAATTTCCGGGTGGAGCTTATACTTAATGCCTGACAAAAATTTCGCATATTTCAGTATAAAATTATTAGAACTTTGTTATTGAATGTGCTGAGGGCGTTGCCAACGAATTACATGTCATGATGTCACTCACAAAGTTATGGCACAACTCGCTAAACCACTAATAAAATTTATCGTTTTATCTACTACTACAATTACTAGTAACTTATAGTTTCTTTTCTGTCCCAGACATAATGTCATGTTTCATGTAATTATAACGAAAAACAAAAATACACATGGTCCCGGCCCTTTTCATACAGATAATATACAGAAAATACTCAGCCTTGCATATGACATTCATCGTTTCATTTACTATTATTTCAATGGACAGTGTATACCCGCAATATATTTTGATTAGGAATTCACATGCATTAATACTCTACCTACTTTAACTTGGATAATATACATATGACACAGATTTGGGGACTTTAAACCCTCAAATATATCACGCTACCTCTACACCCTCTGAAAGATCGATGATTGCATTCATAATCTAATCACTCACAAATTACCATAGTAATTTTCTTAATTATTTGCACATTCTTAACTTTACACCAGCCTCTACTCAGGACAGGACGAGTGGTCATTCGAAATCGATAAAATTTATCAAAGGGGCATACCATATCGCCACGAAAGAGAAGCTTGTTGTTTGTAATTATACTTCCAAACAGGTAATTAGGTACAGAGTAGAGAGATTATGAACAGAATTGCTACAAGATTATCTTGATTGCGCAACGTAGGTTACAAGTCTGTCAGTATTCTCCGTATGTATGAGAAAAATCAAGTTTAAACTAATAGCTATGCACATGCACATTTGCACATACACTTGAACTGGAAGTAAAGTAATGACAGAGAAAGTTAAACTTGAGAGGTTCCAGTATCGTTATCTAACAACACGAGTATACACATAAAAATACATAAACGCGGCAGAAACTTAACTTACTATTCATATTAATTATCTATTGTAATCATAATATTTAACTCTCGAGTATATTTAACTAGATTACCCTTAAACCCTACTACACGAATGTCTTGCAACTCTTCTAGACTTTGAACTTACGACTTATACAGATTAAAACTCTATTAAATTTGGAAAAACCAGTGTATACCTAGATAACTTTAGAAAATACTTATTCAACTTACATGATATGTCATACGAATAACCCCCGGCAATAGACAAAGAATATTTTGCATGTGACAACAACCACACCACAGATATAGTACACATGGAAGGATCAATTTTTATTTATTATTATAGTTTTGGTCACACTTGAGAAATGTACGCTAAAAACCTGAATAACATATAAAGATATCTAGCAAATTATGTAGCAAAGGAATCCGTACAATTAGTAGTTACAACGTTTCTGCATTCCGCGTTAATCATTATTCCCATAAGAAAACCTTCCGAAAGTTTCTGCGGGAATTTCCTAGATTGAATACAAAGTTCTCCCGAATTTCATCAGCCAGTCCGAAAGTGATATGTAGGTCTGGATGATGTAATTCTGTATTGTGTCGGTATAACTGTTCCCTTTTACAAAACTGTGTTGCTTATAATATTTAATTGTTCAATAAATGTTACTATAGCCTACATTTACACAAAATCTTCCACCAGCCTCTGTTGTACATAGACTGAAAATTACATATTAATGAGAAATCTTTTGAGCGTTCACAGAATCTTAGACGGATGCAATTGCGGAAACTGCTGATCTCCGACCCACTATACACAGTGGAATACACGAGATTTCCAGGTACGCATGTGAAAGACGCAGCAGCCGCACAGTTAAATCGATGGTCTACAACAGAAAACTGCACGGAGACGACAGAGAAAACATGTTTTTATGTTCCACAACCCTGGAAAAGACCATCCCGATTGCCATCCTTATGTCATCACTTATCATCCTTTATTCGTTTTACCACTACCCGCCTATTGTGACCCCACTTCGATTTTATAGGCTCAATAAAAATTAATAACACATTATCAAGGAAACATATGATAGCGATACTATTAGACATTTTTATTAGTCAAATTAGTAATCGTTTCATTTAAAACACTATGTCAAGATGACAGAAATTGTGTACATTATTGTATCTGTGTATAGTATGTATGTGTAATACAATACCTTAATAATAGCCTATATGAATATGCATGAATGCATATATGTATGTACATGAATATACTTATATGACCTCGATATTCAGGTTTACCTTTCCGAGTAGAACTACAAACAAAGCTACAATAAAGACCGTCAAAGTCATCGATGGATATCTAATCTTGCTTGAGTTATTGGATTTGAGGGTTATTAAATATGCATTCAAATGCACATAGATACCTTTAAAGTGTTTGCACACTACAAACAAAAATGAATTTCAGCAAAGTAATACTTGACCATTAATTCATTATCATGACAGTAATAATAATAGTGAACGAGCAAATTATCTATAGTTATAATACACGAACTTATGTATTAGACACAAGATACAACAATGGCAACGTTGGTAACTCTTCCCTTTTACACTCCGATATATTACAGGTGTACTTGCAGTATACCTGCAGGAGAGATGACAAGCTATAACAATAACCAATTAGTCTAAATCAGTACTAAAAGTTGTCGTCTGTCGTTAGCAGAGTCCGTAAATCCCTGAGGCAGTTGCAATTTATGATTTCATAATAATGCAAACAAGGTTAAATGTGATTTTTCAATGTGATGACAACTACATTTGTATTCCGTAAGTATTCTACAAATAATATGTAATAAGGAAAAATAAAAGAAATAATTACGCCTGGACATATTCGGAACTCCATGAAGATTAATGATGCGCAAAGGAGGCTCAAAGTGATTTGCTAATACAACAAGGACAAGTCATTATTAGCAATTTGAATAATAATTATTGACATTTTGAATTCCTCTATATAGATAGATTTAGCAATTAATAATTATTACTGGTGACATTCTATGTAAAATACCTCTGGATCTCCTCTTTCCTCCGCATTTACGACTGCAATACATTGTTTAGCCAACAAGTGTCGTAAAAAAAGTATGTCCAGGTGAGAATAGTAAGTGAATCACACTTTTCCAAACCAAAAATTGCTGTACTGCTGTTTGATGCAGTAAATCCATTCAAATGGTATGAAGCTTCACTAATAATGAAGAAGGATGCACCTAACCAATTTAATTGGTTCCTAACAAAAACAACAACTATAACTCTTGAAGCTCAATTCCAACTGATCACGTTTCATTGAAAAACTTCGCTTAAATATTCACGGGAAAAACTTGATTGGATTGACAAGAGTCAAAATACAAACTTGAGTACGTCATTGATGTCACCCTTTGAATCCCCTTTGCTAACACATCCGTGCATAAATGCATTTCAAACTTCAGTTCTATAGATAACTACAAAACTATTTAACTTTGGCATGCCTGTATTTGATGGTTGTAAGATAAAACAACCGGAGACGTGTTATACTGATAAAAGGCATGTAATTTTTCCTGTTTTCCTACAATAAACTATTCGCTTACTGTAGCAAATAATTTATTAGTAATCAGCAACTCAACACTGAAAATAGAAATAATTAATCCAAGTGTTGACAATTTGCAAAGACTATATCAGGTGCATAATAATGATATTGTAAAAGTCGAAACGTTTATGCCGAAATACCACTTCTCTTGTAAAGCACTTCTAAAGCTGAATGCAATAAAAGGTCAGAAAACTTGTTAAAATAACTTATCAGCTCAGTTCAACCCAAGCTTACACATGTATAGGAGTGTATAATAATTTTATGTTTACACAAGTACTGCACTCATCAAGTAAATGTATGTATGTATATATATGCACTTTAGTACAAGATAAATTTACAAAAAATTGTTGTGTAATATTTTTAAGTATAATAAACGCGGTTAACTTACAAAAGTATCCGAGTGTGAGGTAGGCTTGTTCAGGCGTTACTGGGCTGAAATCACTCAATGCCGGGTACGGAATACCAACGAAGTCCTCGTTAGGACAACCTTTACAAAATCCAATAAAAAAGAGAATGCATTAGCATCATTACATGTAGTTGCTCTCATACTTGTTGTGGAATCAATAATAAACACATGCTTGGCTCAAAAATATAACACCCACTATGTATTAATATAAATACCCGTATGTATGTGTATATTTATACAACATTGACAAATAGCTTTCAAGTTCAATCCTCAATCCTCTCCTCACCGTCACAGGTCACACACATCTCCTTACACCCACATTTTAGTCTACGATGAAGCATTATATTTTTCCACATTTTCAAATCTGGCAAGCCCTCACTCATTATTCAGTCTTTTCGCATAGCCAGACAAGAGCGAGACAAATATGCACGAAAACTGAAAAGTTCCGACAAGCGTGTCAAAATCGCACGGAACATTCCCACCCTCTACCATGTATTACTATATTGCATATACCTGACATAAACATAATTTCGCAGTCAAATAACTAAAATTGGCTACAACACAAAGGAGAACTTTTTAAATAGAAAAGTGTTTGTGGTTGTATTCAACTTCAAAAAAACGGGTAAATACGCTCAAATTTAAGACATACTACCCATGTATCAACACGAAAATAAATACCCACAGGAGATTATAGCTGTCAAACTTCTATACTTTCTAGGAAAAGGTAATCAAAATTATTATTATCTTTAAGCACATGCTATAATCACGTGAGGTAGTAGGATCCTTATGAAAATGATGCACTATACACACTTACATACTACACTGTGTACACAACAACAAGGCAACTTTATCCGTGAAAGTGCATAGAGTACAGAGATATAATAATACTAAATGTTATACACCTTCCTCTTCGGTGGTGTACAAACGATGATGTTTATTACTGTTTGCAGAACCATATCGCTCTACCAATACCGTACAATTTGAATGCCAAAGGTAACAATAAACCGCCCAGAGTCCAGTAATATTTATATATGTATGTACACCTACATAGTTATTTTTTGTTACTCAATAAATGCCCCACTTCGCAGTACCTGACCCATATTTTCCCACATCATCTACGCCCGGGTGAATACACATGGACATATGTGCATATTTGCATGCACAAAACCAATGGGTATTCCTTATTCCCAGGTCCTAAATTTACCTCCCTGACACCATTATCAAGACAGAAAAACGTGTACAAAAACAAAACCAAACACTATCCACATAAAAATGATTACACGATTTATTACAAATTTCTTTAACACAGTCGGAGAATCTTACCCCGAAAAATCCAAAATTCTGTCGTACACCTGCAAACAACATTACACTAATGGCGTTGTAGAAAAAATACTGATTTCATGAATTTCAATACCATGCCGTGAAAACTCACAGAAGAACTTGACTTTGCTATATCTGAGCGTTCAATAACAACACTATACGACTACGACACTATCGCACATAAACCGCGTGAACAATAACTAACAAAATCAAAAATGACTGTATAGGCACTTGCAATTAATTTATATATCCACTAATAATATAAATGATGTTGTGATATATGGTATAACTGAACTGATTACGAGAGATGTGTAACGATACATAAAATTAATAAAAATGAAACTACACGCACGATCCTTTAAGAGCAGCGCTCTGCCTTGTTGCTGAACATGAAGGAGGGTGCTACAACTCTACGTACAATAACAAAATTCTACTCACAGTGTGCTCACACACAGAAGCCAAGGTCTTATTACGTTTTCAATCATTCAAGCTATACTAGAGTAATTTACCACACAACTAGTTTCCACTAGCGTGTTTAAATCATTATTATCTCTCCTCTAAGGATAACGTATGCTGTGACGTAAAAACAAACATCTTAACTTGCGCTTTTTTACTTGCAATATATTGCAATGCTCGTTTTCCCTACCGCGTTACATTATTATAATCACATGAACTATGTACATCCAACTATTATTCCCTCGCTTTCCGACATTTAATTATCGTGTACTCTGTGAAGATCTTCCTCCATAAACAATTGGGTAGTTTGAGGCCACAACCTTTCTAATTCCGAATGAACTGCTGTCTTATAATTGTATTGTCTGCACCATTAGTCGCCAATTACTACCACCGAGTCATAAAAAGAGACGCTTAAATATGACGGAACTATAAGTATATACACTACGAAACTGATCAGGAAATTCAAATATAATTACTCTGGCAGTCTCAGTTATCTCATCATATCACAACAAAATTAGCGTATCCAATGGAAATGTGACTGACACGTAGATGGTTGAAATAAGTACATGTAAGTACAACTTCACTGTATTATAACAGTGTGCTTACAAAAACCTCGGGGAACGTGATGACCGGCAGAGCACACAATACTACTTCAACCCCAGCAACCTATGACAATTAACAGCAATTATCCGGAGGATTTCTCGCTTCGTTCTGTAAACAACTCATCATGTCTCATGTGAAGTAAGGCACGTAATGCGACAAATACGGCTAACGTGCAAATTGTTTCAACCAGGGTAATCCAGGTTCATTATCTCATGAACACTATAGTTCTACCACCTTGAAAACGTGCCTAGTACTATATAGTAATGTTATGAATACATATACACATACTGTATACCACTGATTCTAAAGTATGCATAGCTAATAGCTATAAGTATACTTGCTGTGAAGTTCAGCAAGGGCTAATACCAAATGGGCACTTTAATCAAACATCTAAGAACTTCGGTACCATCCACTGATTTCCCTGAGACAAAGTCATCTGCTAATTTAATGTTGCTTATGCAGCCGAAACTTATTCTGCGCGGCAGAACCGCGGATGAAAAACAGCGAACAAACATAATTAACGTAAGTTACTTATAAATATACTACTTGATCTATATCGTCTGTACACAGTTAATGCATATGCCTATATAGTTATGCATAGGTAATAGGTACATTCGCTGTATGTCTTAGTTGTTGGATATCATTAGCGTATGAACAAACAAACAAAAATATGCAGGAGCAGTAATAGTAAACACTACGCATTGCAAAAACAACTCCTTTACAAAAGGAGGATCATCATCCCATTACATAAGTTGGGAGTTGAGAGAGACCCTACTACCATGATAGAATAAACAGAGCGAGCCGCGAACACTAAAGAATTTTGGTTCATTGAGTAAGAATAAATAAAAGTAGCGTATATACTCTTTTAACCTGAGAAGGATTGTTGATCTCGGGTATATTTTTAGGCCATAATCAACATTTGTTGAGCGTTGAACCCTCACTTTAATAAACAAGCAGTTTTACCAGTGGTGCTTCCGTGAATACGCAATTAGGTTTCACAAGCAGTAGCACCAACCCTTGATAATAATAATTCGACTACTGTTTTACAAACCTTAGTAACAACAATTCCGCATGCGAGCGAAAGTTACACGAGTTTAGTCCACAGTCCGCACTCATTAATAACGAAAATGCATAAGTATAGTAAATTGCAAACAAAATATCAAACTCGGAGTTCAGCACGTACAACTTTGAAAACCGTGTACTCCCTTAGTTATTGTTAGTATCATCAAAAACAAAAGGCTAAATATTTCCTTTTTATCTTTCCGTATAAAATATATCTATGTATCAGCAGAGGCTTATCTTATTTTGACCTACAAATGTAATTCACACTCACGTTGACATTTTTCAAGTATAGATTGGATTAACTACTTCTCAGTTACAAATCCATGCTGACAAAATCCAATAACAAAATACCAACGTCAACAAGAGTTAGAGAGTCGAATAAAAAACTAAAGTACGGTATCAAATCAAGAAATTTTTACTTGTTCAGGGCACAAGAGAACCAGGTAAAATACCATGAAAATATTAATTTTCAAAATGATTCTCTAAAGAGCAACCCTCCAGCATAAACTGACAATACAAACAAAGGTAGATACAGGAAAACATGGAAAGATATGAGCAAGTAGATCCTTTCATAAAAACTCATTTCCATTAACAGCGTTAAAAAGATGCTATACAATAAAATCATTTTAAGCATGATATATTATCCAATTATGTAAAAAACATACTCAGATTTCCAGACTTTGGCGCAGGTCCATAGGGAAAAAACACCTCATTGAATTGCAAATTATGAAAAAATAAAGCTTAAACGTGACTAGCAGACGACAAGGATGGAACCTGGTTCGTTGTTATCAACAGTCGAGTGAAGGAATTCGAAAACATACAAGTATTATATTGCTTGCCGTCATTTAAAAATTATTTTACATGCAAGCGTAAAAATACGATCATGTTAGCAGTGTGTAGTAATGTTCATGATTATGTACCTGAAGCATAGGCAATATGCATACATGTAAGATAGCTCGACATAACACAGAATATTTCAAAAACAGCCACAAATTGTATGGAAAACAGTTAAAACACCAAATATTTCTTTCATTTAAATGTCGAGAAAGGTTTTAAACACAAGCTGTGAAGTTAAAACTTGGAAAACACTTCACAAAAGTAGCAAAATGTTATTGTCAGAAGTGGGATTCGAACCCACGCCCGGAAGACCGGACTGCGACCTGAACGCAGCGCCTTAGACCACTCGGCCATCCTGACTACATATCACAAGCTTGCTGGAAAGCTCGACTAGTTCAGTAACTAGCGATTCCAGACACTTGACTTCACTTTACTTATATTAGGCACATCCAAATGTGTATCATCCAAGATAGTCATCACTGGGTACTAGTTATTGCGCAATTTTATTTGATAAAAATTAGAAATCAATACCTACATCATAAATGCTACGCTAGTAAAAACGGAGTATATAAAAATTAAATACCATTTACCTCAACATATATTACCTATCTATACACTTATATCTCCTTACTTCTAGGCCAAGAATATTATAGGTTTTTAGTGAGTCTATTTGAGATAACGACACACATATTAACATACTAAAAACATTAAAAAAATCTTTAGTTTAATGACTTAATTCATTATTTTATAATTGATAAAATAAAATCTAATATCCTGCCAAGCTAGTTAAATTTATTTCCTTGATATTGGCCGAACATACCCACAACACGTGCAAATTCTCTTTTTTTAATCTTAAATGCATTTTCTCATATTCTGATCTTCCCTTATTACTTATATGTTGCAGTTTGCAGTATCTCTGGGTGAAAATACCACAACATGATACACATTGAATACTTGCACATCCAACAAAATTCATTTTCTATCATTTGGAAGACGTAAAGGCTAGACCAGAATATCCCTGAAGCTTTTTATTGAGGAATGCTTTTAAATAGGAATTTATGTATATTACTAAAAAATTTTAAAATATAACATTGTTAGTGTTTTAACACTCTTAGAAAGAGGATAACTAGCTACTCCTCTGTGGTACATATTTTTAACTCACAGATGGTATCATCAACAAGCTGACAAATTGTGATAGGATAGGAACGACATGAGTTTGAGATTCAGTGAAGATAACAATAATAACGTGTCGGAGTTAGTACAATACTCAATGATTTGCATGCAACGAATAATATTGTCACTTGCAACTTGTTTAGTTGGTATATATTTATGTTTGTCTGTGACATACAAAAGACTAACCAAGTGCATAAGTAATAGAAAGACATTTTACAAAGTATTCAAATTTTGCAAGCACTGGAAAGAATTAACCCATGAACTAATACTGAAAAAACTAAAGATGCATAATGCACTGTACACATAGTAAAAGCACAGGAGTACACACCTACTAAAACTTATGATGCTCTCATCGACTCTCCCGGCATGTGTAAAAAAACTTGACAAGAAGTACAAATAGAATATAAAGCATGATGAATTTTCACACTCGTTTAGCTGTTTTTGTTTCACTGTCTTCCGATTTCGCAATCTTTGCCTTAGTTTCGTATAAACTTAGAGGGTGCTTGGAAACATTTCAATTTGGCAAACATGTCTAGCATGAACAGTCTTCATGGTTTCTTTCTGTTAACGTGTTTATGAAGTCATGTCATGCATCACACATGCACATGGGCAGGCAAGATCTTAAATCAAGGGAACTTTTTAACAAGGCTATAAATCCTGGTTACAAAACAAACTTGGAACTCCCCAGCATCCGAATGTTGTGATCTTCCCTTCTCCCATCACAAGATTACAATGACACAAACATGTCGAGATTAAATCTTTCTAATTTACTAATTATAGGGATTCTCATGATGATGATTATTACTGGGAGGGTCGTCATGCTCAATTTAATATTAGGCTTAGGTGGTCGGTGAAGAAGTGAGGATTGAATTTGTAAACATCTTGCCAACGGTGAGTAATGTGCAGTAAAACGCATTATCACAATCATGTCTTTCTAATTCTCATAATATTCGCATTTCGCATGTATAAGAAAATACTTTATGCGTATCTATAATTGACTTACCTCCGAATTTAGTAATAAAATCAGCCCGAAGCTTGTATTTTGGTACTTTTTCTTCTAAAAGAGAAACAATTTCTACTTCGTCCAGATGATCTTCAATAATGGGAAGATTTTCCTTGACTTTTCTCACTCCACTAAACTTTATCCCTTTCTGATCCTCCAATGTGAACGAATGAATATTCGAGTCGAAGCTTTTGCTGGAAGGGAGGGAGGATTTTTTGAGGGGGGCCGGAGGATGTGCCACGTAGGCTTTCCGCAAAAATTCTTTACAATTCTCAAATCGGGATCTTAAAGGGGCTAAATCCGATGATATGTCACCAATAATTTTGCCTTCTCCTGGTTCAGGAACTACATCTACGTTATCATCCCGGGGCCTTTTTCTCTCCGCTTCATGCTTCCCCGGCGTTGTCGACAACGATGTTGGCTTTTTGGCTGCAATTATATGACTGGACTGACCCCTTGTCGAAGCCAGCTTTTTCAATCACCAATGCATCTAAAAAAATCAGACAAAACCATTATTTCCAGAAAAAAGTTATTATATTAATTTCAATGTCTATATATCTACATACAGTACATTTACTGAAGCATCAGCAGACATAAAAAAGTATAGAGGTTATATCGTTACTTATGATTATGGACTTCTCTCCTGACAATAAAAACTTGCCTTTGATTATAATGGCAAAAAACGGCAATACGTTCTATCTTTTAAACCACTTTACTAGTCATTCATATATAATTATCCATACATATACGTAAAGGACATTGTTACGTCAAGTCCTCTAAACGTAATTGATTATAAATTGTATACAGAGATGTTGAGAACATAAATCCAGAACCTGTAGACCATCAAATCATACAGTGTGACAGAAAATAATGATAATAACAATGGCTTCAGCACTGGTTACACGCAACACTAACTCGCAATCACAATCTCTAAAGCATATACAATACAATTTACACGCAAGCTATTGAAATATTCACTGCCCTTTATCATCAATTCAAAAATGAAATAGGAAGAGATTCCATTTTAGAAGTTTGTATGCGTATTGCATGGAACGCGATTGCAGCAATATTTAATTTAACAGGGAAGCTTCCTACTCGTCGAATTATGTATTTCGAGCAAAATTCTAATAGTAAGATCTATTGTTATAGATAAACAAATCCCTATACATCTATATTACTACACTTTTATACTTGTACATATAGGGATACCTCCGTCTACAAATGTCATCAAGAGGAAGGGAGAAAAAACTTTCAGGCTGCAGGACACCCTTACCATGGAGTTTACATGTGTAGGCATCGAAATCAGCCATTACATCATAATATTGTTTAGTTTTGTAAATAAATCATTATCAGATCAGACTGCAAATGCAATAACAATTGTGGGAAAATAATAAAACATTTAACATCCACTTCCAAGCATCAGAAGCAGAATCATCTTTATTATACATGTGATCGAGGCAAATAAACCAATGACTTTCTCTTCATAAGAATTATTTTCTCCAGAAGCCTTGTAAGGGTACAATCAAAATTTCCATCTGATTCTACTCGTGGATTTTTAACACTTGCTTAAATCAGGTCTAACAATTATATTTACAATTATATTTAACAATTATATTTAGTATGTCGCCCAAAACTTTTCTTCATCCGCCCAATTACATACCTCCTTTCATATCCACGTCGACACCCCCGCACTC